>DF240192.1:59591-133222 GCA_000507305.1 Breviolum minutum Mf 1.05b.01
CACCGTCATGCTCGGACAAATTTTGGACGTTCTGATGTTCAAAAATGGCACGCCGCTGTGGCGAGAAGTACATGTGTAAGTCAAAATGTGAAAAAACTGACGGGTACGCGCCACTTTTTGAAGATCAGATGTCAAAAAATTGCACGCCGCTGTGGCGCGAAGCACATTTGCAAGTCAAAATGTACAAAACACCTGCGTTTTGCAGCATTTTGAGAGGTTTCTAACTGACTAGCTAACTAACTAACTAACGAACGAACGAACGAACGAACTAACGAACGAACGAACTGGCTAACTAACAAACTAACAAACTAACAAACTAACAAACAAACAAACAAACAAACAAACAAACAAACTAACTAGCTAGCTAGCTTCCTACCTAACTAACCAAGTAACTACCTCACTAACTAACTAACTACCTCACTAACTAATTAACTACCACACTAACTAATTAACTAACTAACTAACTAACTCACGCACTAGCAAACTAACTAACTAGCTAACTAACTCATTAGCCACCTAACTAACTAACTAACTTACTAACTCACAATTTCGTCAGCTAACTAACTAACTAACTCACTCACTACCAAACAAACAAACTAACTAACTAGCTAACTAACTAACTCATTAGCCAGCTAACTAACTAACTAGCTAGCTAACTAACTAACTAACTAACTAACTAACTAGCTAACTAACTAACTCATTAGCCGGCTAACTAACTAACTAACTAGCTAGCTAGCTAACTAACTAACTAACTAACTAGCTAACTAACTAACTCATTAGCCGGCTAACTAACTAACCAGCTAGCTAACTAACTAACTCATTAGTCGGCTAACTAACTAACTAACTAACTAACTAACTAACTAACTAACTAACCAACTAACCAACTAACCAACTAACCAACTAACTAACTAACTAACTAACTCAACAAACTCACTCACTAACAAAATAAGTAACTAATTAACTAGCTAACTGACTCATTAGCCAGCTAACTAACTAACTAACTAACTAGTTAGCTAGATAGCTAACTAACTAACTAACTAACTAACTAACTAACTAACTAGCCAGCTAGTCAGTTAATCAGTTTGACAGTTCGGCAGTTAGTCAGATCCATCAGTGTTTTCGCTTTGTCATCCGTGATTCACAACAACCAATCTCTCCTATACGTTTCCTATTCTTGAAACTTCCGCCACCGCCTCGTGCGGCTCTACTGGTATAAAAGCCAAAGCTGTGGGAAACATTGAAACTATATCAAAATCATCTAAACTTGATCACACATCCCAACAAGTCCACACCTATAACATACCTAAAACATAACACCACCAATCACTAAACACTCAGCTGCCCACATCTTGGAGATCCTGGCTTGTTTGCTGCGTCTGGGCTTGGCTGATTTTGATTGTGGTTCAACGTTGCAACAATATGCAAAGATGTTCAACCTCCGTCTGAATCCTTCCGGTGAGAAAGGGCAAGTTTTGGGAGCCTACTCCGATTGCTAAAACAAGGGTATCAGGTCTATCTCTAAGATGTGTATATATTTGAAATATTTGAATGTATCAATGATCTGATGTGTATTGTGCCTCTTCAGCACATACTTCACCTCCACACTTGAAATCCAACATGAGTTCAAGGCATCAGAACCGGCACCCGAAACCTGAACCTGCAAATCAAAAGACAAAAAAAAACTCCAATACATACTTGCACATC
Organism: Breviolum minutum Mf 1.05b.01; assembly: GCA_000507305.1. Taxonomy (NCBI): domain Eukaryota; class Dinophyceae; order Suessiales; family Symbiodiniaceae; genus Breviolum; species Breviolum minutum. Next base: position 61,296 of record DF240192.1, read on the forward strand.
TTATGAGAAATTCTGGAGAATAAACAATTGAACCAATCCGTCCCCATGAACCTGGCGTGCAGGGCTACCACCACCTTTGGGTGCTTCCCTGCGTGACCAGCTGCGACTTTCCTCAGCAACTCCAGGTCTCTTCCCATGTCTGGATGCTACCTAGAGTCCTTGGTGGTTTCAACTCCTTTAACCAATATAATATGAATGGGTCAAATTGGATCATGTACCGCAAGTAGAGATAAGAATACAAGTCTTCGAAGCCAGCACCCTTAACATTCGGAGTAGGTCCATGTAAACATGGCGCAACATAACACCACCTTGTTTTCTAGGCCAAAAATCATTGCATTCACAATCATTTCCATGGCAAGTTTCTATCTGCCTTGGAAGTCCGGAAGCTTTTTGCTGCAAGGCTGATATACGCGACTCAAAGGAAGAATTGATCGTAGCTTGTGAATCTTTGGATCCTTTCCTGTCAGGGTCCATCGCCGAGAATTTCACTTCAGATGGCCTGTCCATGTGAAATGGGTCAGAAGAAAGTGGATCCATGCCACGGGATGTTCTACTCGATGGACTCAATGCAGAACGTGGTGTCCGTTTGGGACTCTTGCTTTCCACTCGTCGTCGCCTGGAAGGACTGCCATCCATCAATTTGTTTCGACTTCGTTGCCAATCAGTCTTTACATCGAAGGGCTCACGTGTTCCATTGCCATGACTAGCACGACCGTCACAAGGACCTTCAGTTCTTCGAGTTGGTTTGAAGGCTTCAACTTCTGCTTTCACTTCCTCCCTGCGGAGTTTAGCCTCATTCAACCAATCAGTAGCTGAGTGTGGCAAAATGCTCACCAAACTCTTGCTGGGGGAACGCGATGGACGCGAGCGGGTTGAAGGTTTCAATGGGCTCTCTCGCGTGACCTCCATGGTCCCGGCCGTCCCAGCCGTCCCGCCCTCCACGGTGTCCGTGGGACGCGAGGTGTTCCAACGGCGTGAAGTCTCGGTGGCAGACCGCAACGTCATCAGGCTCCGGGCGAGGCTTCCGCTCAACGCCTGGCTCCTTTGACTCAGGTGACTCAGTTGACCACTTTGACTCCGACCCGAGGGATGGGCCGGCTGAGTGTGAGGTGTTTGGGATTTCCAATCATTTAACCGTTGGCACAACTTGTCCATACGACCCATGAAGGCTGAAAGGTCACGATCTGCCATGGCGGCCATGGCTTCAGAAAGAAAGTGACCCGAGAAGTGAGAAACAACATGATCTAAGTGTAGAGATGTAACCAATGAATACAGCTGATGTATCATGAAATTTTGATTGAAACACTTTCCTGCTATGGGGATATGTGCATGTCTATTGTATGCCGGGCTGATTGATGATGCTTGAAATGGATAACCGAACCCCTTCATACACACCATACAAGTAAATGAGTTGAGATGAGTTGAGGTTTAAGGGCAACATCACGTCTGGAAACTGCCAAAACATCAAGTATTACATAGATGCCTACCTTCTGGTGGCACACAAGTCCTGCAGCATAACCTCTCTGAACATTTCCAAGGACTCACGTAGTTCATTTTGGCATCATTCAAAACAAATGGCCTAATCTCAGTTGTGACAATGGATGCAAGCCATGCTTATAGAATCCGTGTTTGTTTAAGCGAAACATGTTTTGCATGCTTGCACGCTTTAAACCATCCTGCTGGCTGCATTGTATGTCCAAGGGATGAAGTTACCAAGGTGAAAGTGTTGTTCATCCGTACATCTCCCAAGACACACAGGAAAGCCAAGAATCCAACGCGACAATCTATGACCAAACCATACCAAATCATCAACTACTGTATCCTGTGTGGCAGACTTTGGACGCAGTTGCCGTGTCAAAACATGGTCCGTCTTTTTGTTGCGTTCACTAGAGCTCGAACTTCTGGTTGACGTCGGTCACTCATCTTGAATTTGAGGCAATGCTGTGTACATGGCAAATTCCTGTGAAACTTCTCACTGCCTCCCAAAATAAAAGCCCCGATGGAGGGGAACCTCCTTGTGGAGAGCCCCTCTGAAGCTCGGGTCAAAGGCTCGTCTTCAAGCCGGAAAAAAAATACCAATGGCTGGAACTGCCTACTACATGAACTCAGTGTCACTCTCCACGTCAAGTGGCCTATCCATGGGATCTGCGATGCCTGCATGGCGAAAGGTTATGGTTTCATCGACAATTCGAGAAAGAATGATTTGACTAATACTTTATCGATGCATATTGAATCACATTCGATAAACATGGACCCCTGTTGCGTCATTCCAAGTGGTCCATCCTGTAGCTCGCAGTTCTTCCTCTTCGCTGATGGCTTGAAACCTCTAATCCCACGATGAGGCTGATTCAAAACATGGAGATCCATGCTTCGCCCTGTAAGTGGGATATCACATGACACATTCAGTCTGATATGTAGCAGGTACCATAGGAATCCATAGGACAAATCGGGTTTTGCAGCACCATGCTTTAGCAGCATCATGATTCTCACGCATGATTATGGCTGTTGCATATGTACGACTTGCAATGATCCCGGAATATGGAGCCAAAAATCGATCCCCTAATGTCATAATTCTGGTGCTTACTGTTGCTGGGAGGGGAACACACCATATATGATGCCTGCAAAGACTCTAGGTAAATACCTGCAACATCTTGCAAGACATCTGGCTGTGCACCTATTCTCACTGGGCACCAGACCCATCAGGTCCAGGTCCGGTACCTTGCAAAATCCAAAAATTACATCAGCATCATCTAAAAAACATGCGCTGATATCATCTGATATCTGATATGATGTGCTGTTATATGATTTCACGCTTGAAAGAATTTCGGCATTGCTTCAACTGGACACGCTTTTGGAGTTCTCAAGGCCATCCGAGTTTCTGACCCGTGGGCCCTTTGCTACTATTTAATTTGCCAAGGCGACCAGCTGCCTGAACCAACTCAAGGCTGGAGTTCATTGGCCCAAAAATGACAACATCAACATGAAAATCTACGGAAAAGCATCCGCAACAGGTTTGATTTGAGATTTGTTTTGGGGAAAAAAGTCCTAAATCTAAAGGTTTTGAGCATGGTGGCAGCCTGTATAGTTCTCCAACATCAAAACATCCTCGCTTCCTACAAGGCTCACTGCTACCTCCTCCAAGGTCTTGGTGGCTCCACGCCCCTGGCCGTCATCCTCCTGTCATTGTCAGCAAGTACCAATCATACACAATGACACCAATGACACAAGAACCACGACGACGACGACGAAAAGACGACCACAACAACCATAACCACAACAACAACCACCACGACCATGACGACGAAAAGACGACCACAACGACAAATTCTAGAATGACTAGAAGATGAGGAACCACAATCACAATCATACTTGATTGAAGAAATTGGTTTCACGAGAGACAGTATGCAGTAGGCACTGCAATCTAGATATAAATCGATGGTTAAAGTCAAAAGTCTGTGATCCCCAAAAAACGGCCAACACATCAGAAGAGCCATGAACGGCCTATCTTAGTTCAGGTTCATTCCATCTTCCCAATCTCAACATGAATTTCCCTTCAAAATCCGCCGGTGCTTCCAACTCTTTGCTTGCGCGTGAGGCCGAAAGCTCCAACAAAGTCCGAGTTTTGGAGCTGCTTTCCATCCGTGACTTGCTTCCCTGGTGGAGCTTTCCATCAAAATCTGGGATGTGACTATGGAGGGAAGGATTAAGGATAGCAATGCATAGCATCGGGGATTTCAAGATGGGAAAGATGCTTTCTCAACAAGCCTGACCTTAAGATGATTCGGAATGGTGGACACTCAAACTCTGCCAAGTCCCATCTGGAATCTTTAAGGCACAACGAATTTCATCGTGCAATAGCTGCCCCGTGGATATTGGCCATGATTTTAATATATTTAACAGTGACTATACTTGGACTGCCGCTCCAGTCCTAAACATCTTCACCTACAGCTTTTTGGTGACGAAAGTTGATGGGTGAGATTCAGAGGCACTCATGAAAGGTTTTGCGAAGGAAGGCTGAAGGTCAGTGGTGACAGGTAGCCATTCGCTTTGAATTACAGTTGCACCTGCATCAACGAACTTGATGCTTTGGAAGATTTTGTCTTGCCTTGATACAACGGCAAAGAGCAGCTTCTTGTGAACAGACCACGCATCTTCACGCATTTCAACAGTGTCACCGTGTTTCAACGAATTTCTTTTTGCAGCCAAAGCCTTACCACTCATCTGAGGACTCCACGAACGTCCTCTGGACCTTTGATCGCCAATCGATCTGAAGGAACCAAGCCTGCGAAGTACATGGGAAAGCTGCAAGAAAAAGCTTTGCTCCTAGGGTTCACTTATCTCACATATCCGAATTTGTCTCAATATCTCTTCTACACCCATGGCGATAGGCCCCGCCTAAGCGGGTTTCAAGCCTCTTGTCCAGAACCTTGGCAGACACTGCCAGCTGTTGAAGCCTTGGTGCCAAAGCACAAAACGGCACACATGAATCGCTCATTCCAACCTTCTTGAACAAATTGACGTTTGTATAATTTACAGCAGCAACAAGAACAGCATATATAGCCTCGGTAAAAAGATGTAAAAAGTTGTTGAAAATGCCTGAAAGAATCCTGAAAGGAACAAAACAGCACGACCCTTCAGAACATCTGTTGAAATATCTTGAACTACAAATGAAACCTGGAACGTCAAGAAGCCGCAGATTGTAATCAATGTCCTCCTCGTCATCATCCTGACCGAAGCGGAATTTCCTCACCCGGCTCCTGCCAGTGGACGGTTTGGATGCCCGAAAAGCTGCAATGCTTGACAAAGCCAGTCCTGTCCAAGATCTCTCCCAGCTCATCCTTAAAAAAACAAGAACTGAGATCAAGTTTTCGATGTTTTCTGATAAATGGTGCATTCATCTCAGCTCATAAAACTCCAAAAGTAAAAAGTTGAATTTGGTAAATAGCGTCAGCGTAATAATCAATAATTCATGATTAATCACTAAACTTTCGGATTTCATCCAATTTCAGCATTCAACTTCACAGTACCAGCTTCATTCCTGTATATTGGTGGTATAATGTCGTATATGTGTACGTACACATAAGTCCAAGGTAGATCTGTTGCTGTTCTGTTTGTCAAAGGTCCGTCTTCTTGCCACCGTTCCGGATTCCAGGTAGATTCATGAAATCCGCCTCAGCTTAGATGCAGCTGACCCAAGCGATCACAGGACCATCTATGACCCAAAACATTCCTTCAACCTGGCTCTGGCCTTTGAAAAAATTAGGTTGTCACCACGGAAAGGGAAGCAAGATTCAGCAAGTACAACCATAAATATTGTATATTATATACATGGTGTAGCACAATCATTTACGCGCGTGTTTTGGCCCGAGTTTGATGGTTGGCACTTTGCGATGCTTTCCTGGTTGGAAGTGTCAAGCCAAGTGTCGTCGGAAAGTGCTTGGAGTGAAGCATCCTTATAGCTGAGGGAGCCTCCATAGCCGCCGTTCCTTGAAGAGAAACAGATAGAAACAGTGCAATAAGCCGGTGACAGCGCATGACAGCGCTACACATAACCACCGAATTAAAACAGCAGCAGGTTCTGATTCCAAGGAACAAGATGTTGTCCACGAGAACCTGAGCAAACGTAACGCATTAAATTTACTGAAGATGATTGAAGCACAATGAAACTCGCTGTTGAACTCGCGTCCAAAATTTGGATTTCATGACCAAGTCGTTGGTACAGAAGAAAGGTCAATGGCTATTTGCAGTTATAACCCTAATTTGATTAAATCCACACCGCCAGCAGCTCTCAACAAAAATTATACCAGCATAGACCCCAAACAGTTAAGGCAATACCAGTGAGAAAATCGTCGCTCAAAAATTGCAGTTTTGCAATTTGAAAATCTACTTTTGGTACTTCAAGTAGGCTTTTGTACTTCGAAGGTATACTTGTGTACTTGGAAAATATATTTGTATACTTTGAAAGTATAAATTCGTTAGTTCGAAGGTATACTTTTGTACCTCGAAAGTGTACTTCGAAAGTATACTTTTGTACTTCGAAAGTATATTCTTCTACTCTAAAGGTCTAATGTGTGAAAGTAGACTTTTGCATTTTGAAATTATATTTTTGCAATTTGAAGTTGCATTTTTGGTACTTCAAGTAGGTTTTTGTACTTCGAAGGTATACTTTTGTAGTTCGAAAGTATACTTTTGTACTTCGAAAGTAAATTTTTGCACTTCGAAAATATACTTTTGTACTTCGAAAGTGTACTTTTGTACATTGAAATCATAATTTTGCACTTTGGAAGTAAGTGGTGTACTTCGAAAATATACTTTTGTACTTCGAAGGTATACTTTTGTATTTCGAAAAAAAATGTACTTTGAAAGTGCACTTTTGTACTTCGAAAGTATACTTTTGTACTTTGATAGTATAATTGTGCACTTCGGAAGTGTACTTTTTGCACTTCGAAAAAATATTTTGTACTTCGAAGGTATCCTTTTGTACTTCGGAAGTCTTCGAAAGTGCACATTTGTACTTCGAAAGTATACTTTTGTACTCGAAGGTATATTTTTGTACTTCGGAAGTATGTTTTTGTACTTCGGAAGTGTACTTTTCTACTTTGAAAGTATATGTTTGCACTTTACAAGTCTAATGTGTGAAAGTAGACTTTTGCATTTTGAAATTATAATCTTGCAATTTGAAAGTGCAATTGCTGCTGCACTTTTGATATTTCAAGTAGGGTTTTGTACTTCAATGGTATGCTTTTGTACTTCGAAAATATACTTTTTCACTTTGAAAGTAAAATTTTATACTTCGGAAGTATACTTTTATACTTCGGAAATATACTTTTCTACTTTGAAAATATTTTCTTGCACTTTAAAGGCATTTGAAAGCCACGTCCAAGCCACGCCCACGCCACGGCCAAGCCACGCCCACGCCACGCCCAAGCCACGCCCACGCCACACCCAAGCCACGCCCAAGCCACGCCCACACCACGCCCAAGCCACGCCCAACGCCACGCCCAAGCCACGCCCACGCCACACCCAAGCCACGCCCAGGCCACGCCCACGCCCACGCCCACGCCCACGCCCACGCCACGCCCAAGCCACGCCCACGCCACGCAAAAGCCACACCCAAGCCACGCCCACACCACACCCAAGCCACGCCCAAGCCACGCCCAACTGAGCAGGCGCGCGCAAACCTGTGCACACCTCTTTTTTTTAAGAGTAAACCCCACAGTAAACTGTTTGGAGAAAAACAGGAGAAATGCAAGACTTCACCATCCAGGAAACACTGCAGCTGTCCGCCCTTTGAAATTGACGTTGATCAACGCATGAAGCATGCACGCATAATAAAATATTGAGATTAGAAGGAGAAACTGCATGTGAACCCTGTGAACCCTTAGAAAAACCAAGAAACATCCAGCGCTGAGGATGGCAAGCCGTCTCGAATGGCTCGGACAATCCGGAACTTTTCCTGAATTGTGCATCTAAGTGCCACTGAGCGTTTCGCTGGCATGTTAATTGTGATGAAACTTCCACAGCTCCACGTGGTGTCGCTATTCGTTTAAAAGACTGCTTGGAATAGCGTTTGCTCCAGGCGCAAGCCTTTGTCCATCGCACGCTTAATTACTGGGTCGACAATCAACCAACTATTTAGGCCAGATTCATGCGACCCAAACAGTTGATAATATGAGCAACACCTGGGGGACCTGCCCTACGAACCACGAGATTGCGATACCAACCAAGCGTCATATCCCAAGTTCACTCCATTGTTGATGAGGCCTGGCATGCTTTGGTGCAGCACTACTTATGGGACTAAATGGGCCAACGACTTGCTTCCACACAGGCATACGTGAACACATCCCATTTCTGTAGTCCCCTCACTCATTGGAAATATGTGGGATGTAAGGAGTCTATCCCATTGTGCGTCCCATCATCTGCAATCTACAGTGCTTGCTATCCAGTACTCATTCAGTCCGTGCATGTCTTTGCCAGAAACAAGCTCTTGCAAGCAAGACACGGGCTTTCTCCTGCGCAGCGAAAGCTTGCAAACCGCTACTTGTTGAACCGATCGAATTTCTTTTAGTGACACGTCCTAAAACATTCTCAAAGTATCTCAAAGTGGGAAATGCAGTTCCCACGCGTCACAGCCACCAGGAAAGTTGTAAGGTATCTCATAATTATTCCACACCTTCGTAAATGAGCCAAAGGCGTGTGTTTTAGGTGGCAAACCAAAAGTGGCAACCAAAGTCTCCAGCAAAAATGTCTACCTCATTACGGTAGCATCGCTTTGTAGATCCTTATGGTTAGTTGGATTATTAGTCTTTATACCATAGGCCAATGGATGGACCACCCTGCATCACATCCCAATACATCCCAGCTATCCAATGGCCTGTTCCAGGTAAATCGGCTTCTTGCGATCTTGCCTGGCAGGACTGGTTGGAAATTGTTTGGAGTGTTTATGTGGGCCCTTTTGCACAGAGCCCACCTTTCACAAGGGTGAAATTGGTTTAGTCCTAAGGAATTCAAGTTTCCAAGACAAGGCATCGTAAAATGGACATCTCCAAACTGGAGCCCACCTCACATCATCGTCTGAGTCCTGGCCACTGGAAATGCATTGGAATCCCTGTTTTGAACCTTCTCGGCATTATTCGGCATCAATACCACTCTGAAATTCCTCTCCATCCTCTCCTGCTCCTCTATCAAAGGCACAGGATCTTCTTCATCATTCTCCAGGCCCCTGGCTCCAGTGAAGCTGGATCTACCGGCCTATGTATCCATAGTCACTAGTCCGACAGCTTTGGATATTAGAGAATATTCAAGCATGCCATTTGCCTGAATTAGTCACGTTGCCAGTCTATCTCATGTCATGGATACGAATTTGAAATCTTACATGGTTCGACCCGCTAGATTCATAGGGAGTTACTTTGAGTTTTAGCATGTAGTCAACGCAATATACAATCTTATTTGGTATCATCTAGTCTACAGTATAAGCTAATGTGCCATCTCGACATACATCTCCAGGATACATGAGTCCAGCCCTCCTCTCAATCCGCATAAATTATCGTAATTCTTCATCGCGCTGTATCCTATCCATCTTTCAATCCTGTTTTGTGACGAAAGTTGTGTTATCGTGTTAACATTTGACGAGGCTCCATGGAATGCTTCCCAAACATCAACACAGTCTACCAAATACCTCAAGTTCAACACGTTCAAGTGTTGAACCTTTTCTACAGCGCTCTACCTGAGAACAATCATGAATAATCTATACAATGTATCTAGAGTGCATCATTTATCAATATCGTATTAACGCATGATGGAACCCTTTCTCATCATATCATATCATATCATATCATATCATATCATATCATATATCATATATCATATCATATATCATATCATATCATATCATATCATATCATATCATATCATATCATATCGATCATAGCTCGCACCTCAACTCCTTGGATCTACTGGGCAAATGAGATCCAGTCCTCGATCCAGTCCTCGATGGGAACCATAGGCGGTGAGAAAGTAGGCCAAATCGTTAGAGAACAACTTGATCATGCCACCCCTCTCAGTGCAATGCGGTGTATTAGTAGAATGACGCGGCGATTTTGTACCTGGTAGCCAGATGAAAGAGGGGCATCATATAATTGAAAACAATTTGTCCTTATTTTCAGAACTGCTTGCCTCTCGAGAATAAGACTTTGTCCCAAAGTAAACCACAAACACGCTGTCGACGTGATTATGATATCATATCATCATCTATCACCACTTTCTGGCTCTCGGATGACAGCATTTTGCCTATCATGTCTCGGCTCTACAAATCTGGCCGCATCCTGCCTGGAACCCCGCTATTGTTCAATGACCCCACTGCTGAAACGGCCTTCAATGCCGGGGAACATGATGTGATTTGAATATGTTTTGAATATTCAATAATGCACTGATTACTACAGTGAAAGGAATTTAGACTCTGTTTGATAAATCATCCGAAATTCCAAATGATCCAAGTAAAGGTGATGTAGCTCGCACTATGATAGGTACTCATTGAATCGCTAAAGAACTACCACCTATGTGAAGGACTGTCGGCCGGTCCGGCCTTGGATGCTTCTCTTGATTGATTTGTGGAGGACGATGGAATCCGCAGAGCTTTCACTGGAACTGTTGCCGCAGCAAGAGGCTCCTGGAAGTCAAGCATTTGGAACTCCTTACGCTGCTAATCATACAATACATTTCATGATCAATATTAAATTAAATTGTATGAATAATCTGAAGATTCTATATTATATAATATAAATTATATGCCAAATATATATACATCATCACTGCATATCAATGCTAGTGACCATGCCACATTCGCAAAACACTGCGCTATCAGCTATCATTTGTGAGGCCACCGGCCCAGATCCAAAAGGGCTATGTGTAACAAGGGGGTCCATTGGTCCATCAAACCCGCAAAACACATGGGTCTCAGGTTGTCTCATGCAAGTCTTCCAAAACACCAATCCTCAAGCTTCATTGATTTGTCTTTTACTTTTACATTTTACTGCCAGAGATTGGTACAAGTACATCTTTGCCACTCTCCTTGGGCACATACTTGGGCACAGGATTGCCATCTTTATCCTCAAAACGATGCAAACCTCTGGGCCTCAGTGTCTTGACTTGACATCAACTGGCTTCACATCGACGTTTCACGACTGTTGTGCCATCGACATCCTCTAAGTTTGCCTAGGAATTGCCATGACCAAGCTCCAAACTTGATACCATTTCCCATGTAGTACTTCACGATGTCCATGGGCAAATGAGACCTTGGCAGCGGCAATTAGTCCTTTTAGATCCTTTTAGGTTCTCAATTATCAGAATTTGGCGGTAAACTGAGTGAAACCAAATTACCTTTGAGTTGTTTTTTTTTTTTTTTCGAACTTTTCCTTCACAACTTGTTTTTTTTCTCCTGTGCCAAGTAGAAAACTTTTTGAACAAATCCAGCTACTGGTGGTAAGTTCCAGGCAGGGTGGCTGCTGTCAAGTACTGTGGGTCATCTGCATGATCCTTGAAGGCAATGAAATGAACCTCGGACTGGTCAGACTTTTAACATGACCAACGAGGTGAGACATTGGTGAGACATTCCCATACTCAGTTCAGAAATACTCTCCTTTATAGGCTTGCGCGCAAGACTTCCGACGGAAAACTGGGCAAGTTCCTGGTCCGAGGGCTTTGCCAATTGTCGTTCTTGAAGATCACTGTGCCAACTATCTGGCAGCATGGAAACAGTAGCAGGAGAGGACTAATTGTGTAATACATAAATTCTTACATACAAAATACATACAAATTCTCAAAATTCATATAACTATACAACTTGGCCAGACCGTGACGAGGACAAGTTTTTGTTTGATAAAACGATGACATGACGTTGCCTCATTGCATTCCTGTTCGTTTTGCCTAAACCTATACACATCCTGTAAGCAGGTTCGAAATAATTAGACCTGATTCATTTGGAAGGTTCGAAGGCTTTTTGGCCATTCTTGCATCTTATCAGCCCAATAGTCTCTCCCGAAATACGTCCCAACCACAGCCAAAGGTAATTTTCACTCATGACTCATGTCCTACAAGTACCAATCTTACAAGACCAGGAGGTTCAATGGGTTTTTGTTGCCTCTATGACCGGTGATCTGTTCAATGGAGTGCTTATTCAACAAATTCTCCAAAAAAGGATCTTGGGATTTGCGATATGCCGTGATCTGCATCGCCATTCGATTTTTCATCTGCGCTAAGTTGACCAGAAGTAGCTTTCGGGAAAGATGACCAATCATGCCATCGTCATTGTCCTGCTAGAGAAGGAAACAACGGACAACAGTTCAGGCATGGGCACATCAAAGTCAAAGGTAAGTTGTTGGTGGTTTCAACCTATCAAACAAAAGATATGAATTGCTCATGCGATCATTGGGGCATATCTTGCCACTTGATGGTTGGATAAAATTCTACGAATCCATTGCATCATCTGGGATCTTGAATTGAAATAATCCGACACTCTATCTAACAATCTGTAGCACAAGCAAAGTGTCAGCCACTGAATACCACTGAATTCTATAATCGGCGCCCGCTTTCATCAGAACTTTGGAACCGGCGCCTCATCCAAAAAGCCCAGCAAGAAATCAGACAAAGGATGACCACGCCGGAAAAGCGTGGAATCGCGAGCAGAAACAGAGATCTTACATACCAGCCGATTGTGCATAGTGTCCAATATCATAATTGCAAAGCGTGGATTTCTTTCGTGGTCCGCAAAATAAGAACAGTTCTTCAAGATCACAAAACGACCAAAGATAGGTTTGGGAACGGACACAGATGCTTGACCTTGTAGTGAAAAATGGAAGGCTTTGCGATCAGGAGCAGGAAGGATCTCACCCTCTGATGCCAACTTCCATGTATGGAGGATGCGCTCTTGGCTTTCCAAACTTGATGCTTCAACATAACATAACATGCCACATCTCACCGCCACTGAGCATGGAAGAATCGTGGGCTCCAACTCTTCCGGCAAATCCCACAAAATGGGACAGACCATGATATGCACCACTTGCGAATTGATTAACTGCGCCACATGGATGTTGAAAGATCGATCCAAAGCCACCAAAAGACCTTCTCCCACAGATACACCAAAGGTAATAAGTGTAGTATGGAGCTGTGGCGTAGGAACTGATGGTACCCATCGTGCCACCTGTCTACCTGGAAGATCTTTTCTGATTCCAGTCGCACATCTCAAATCATTGAAGAATTGAATTTCTATAAAACGTATATATTTGATATATGAATATATTCAAAGGTCAAAGAATCTGTCCTAAAATTGGGTTTTGCTGGATTTGCTATTCTCCCAAAATCCATGGAGGCTACGGATTTTTGACCTAGAAGCAAATATCGTGGCACCATTTCGAAGAGAGAGCTTCAAAAACACATTTATCATTTAAACTTAAACACGAGAGCTTTCCGTTCGTCTCCGTTTATCCCAATACTTGGGACCGGCTGTGCTGTAGCGTTGACAGCGAAAATCACAGGAAAGCCGAGTCGCATTCAGGCTCGATGCTCCAAAACTGCACACTGTGTCCACCTGGCAGCAAAGACAGCGTCTTTGCTTGCTTCATGCGTAAAGATTCCATGCAAATGGAAATTCACAAGGATAACATGAAAGTTCATATCTTTGGCGTCCCAGAGGGATTGCAAACAGGGGCACCACGGCACCTTCTTCTGCCCAAATGGCCAAAGTAGATGCACCAGAAGGCCTTGACTGTAGGGGGTGCAGCTTCTCTTCCTGCCAAAGCATTCAAAGTTCAACCCTGGTTATGTCACTTGTCACGATGGACTGCTGCAAGCTTCACCCCAATATGATACCCAGTGCTTCACACTTACAACATCAAGGCGGCTTTCATCTCCTGACCATAAACAATAGCAGGTGTAGGTCTGAGGAGTTCTAATTGGCCGGAGCTTTTTGCGTCCCAAACCAACAGCTGCAAAGGCTGTTCAACCACCAGCTTTCCATCTGCCAGAAACATATCAGTAGACTGGAGGAGATCTATCTGAGGGCCTGCCAAAAGCTCCTGAAAGGTAACACAAAAAAATGTCAAAAAATCGAATCCCAAAAAAACAAGGCGAGATTTGTGGTATCAAAATGGTACAAGGTGCCCCGGTGCTTTGCGCAAATGTGAGGTCCCATGTGTTCTATTAAGTCTTAAACTCTGAAACAAGGGAAGATGTTTTTCGATCAATCTGCAGTGGAACTATATACTTATTATGTAGTTGGCCTGTCATCACGGCGAGATCCCTCCCCTTGTCCCAACTTGCTGAGAGTTGTGTGGTCTTCGAGTTCCATGTCCATGAAAAAAGATGGAGGAAAATAAACAACGAGTTGAGAACAATTTAGGCCTAATATCACCAAGGATCCCTAGTCCAGGAGCCGTTGAGATCATAAACGTCAACCTGAGAGAACCGCCAAGTTCTGGTTGACCCTTGCAAAGGGACAGAAACAAACAGCAATCAGAGCTTGGAACTATCAAACTGCCCATCAAATGCAAAAGGAAATAGACTTGAAGGTAAATTCAGGATGGCATGGTATTAGGCGTTCAACGTTGGAATTGCATGATTCCTTTGCGCATGCTTGAAGCTACAGTAAATTTCGCACACTGGTGCCACGCTGGACTTTGGACAGTTCAACGTGCGGGAGCACTCTTATGGTCATTGTTTCTGGTGGCTTGTTATTGCACTGGGTGGTGTTCCAAAGCAAATCAAAGTGAAAGCATGCGCCCAGTGCTACAGTTCAAGGACCGGTGATTGGTACACATCAAACATGGACTGACTTCTGGAAAAAGAAGAGTTGTTGGTTTTCCCATCTTTTCGCCAGGAAACTCTGTCGGACTTGGCGAGTAAGAAAATGGAGTCTCCCACGACGGCCCGCAGAGGTTGCACTTTCTGAGAGTTGTTCTTCCAAAGAATTCGAGTCGTTGACGTCGCCTCAGATCGATTCACATCCTCGGTGATCATGGAAACTGCCAGCAAACTGGGCTAATTGCTTGCGGTTTCAGCAAGTCAGCGGAATTGATTCAATGTTGTCATTTGATGTATTGACATTATGAAAAATTGAGACTCCAAACTGCACTAAAAACGGCATCAAATGAAAGCTGGACGCAACGACAAGTTTCTGCACATTTACGAAAGCAGACAACTCAAACTAGCACCAAAGGCTCTCCCCAAATTGAAGCTTGAGGACTTTCCGTCGATGACATTTCCAATGGTCAGCGGTCAAGTTCATTCCACTCTCATGATGTGGTATAGTGTTGTGAAGCATTGTATGCTATCCCATGCTCCATGATATTCGTATCTATTCATATCTATTTCCCTTCCTTGGCTCTAACATCTACAACCAAAATCAAACTTATCACGCCAGACCACGCACAACTCGCAGGATACGCCATCATAGCAAAGAAGTGATGCTGCTTCCAACTCGGGCGTTGGCACAGCTAAACTCCATTGCCTGGAGGGTTTGTGCCGGCCCACGGTGGATGTGATTGCAAGAGACCCGAGAAAGTTTGATGCAAAACAGAAACATTGACATAGACACTTGAGCACTCCCGAAAGGTGATATGAAAGCCAACAAGACTTGCAAATGTAGAACAAAACAAGTACAGTAGCAAGATCTTGTTTCATATTCAATGGCAACTTCAGTTTTCAACTCTCTGCTTCTTCATGGCAGGTCACAATTCCATATCCCTTTCACAGACATGTCCCAGTTGGAACTTCCGTCTGGTCATCACCGCTTCTTCTAACTTCCCATCTTGCTTCATGGCAGCCATCCAATGACAAGTCCGTGACAGTCGTAGGTACAGCTGTCGCCAGTCATGATCCAAAGACAGCTCTGCCAGCTCCCCACCGAAGCAACGAAGACTTCGATGGCGCCAGGATGGATGGGAAAGGGCAGCAAAGGAAGAGGAGCTACATGTTGCAAGCCAAGGACACCTAGTCATGTCATGCTAAACTCGTGAGCTGCTGTATTACAAGTTGGTGCAATGCTTCGCAAGCTTAAAGAGACAAGTGCACAAATTCGATATTTTACGAATGAATGCCAGCAAGCATCAGCACATAATATTGAATCAGTTGAATCTGTATTTGGTCACGCTATGTCATGCTACCAGTGAGGAGAGGAAAACAAACGACATCAACAAGGAAAAGCTATGAAAACTGCATACTCTGCATATGAGCAACAGGGATCCACTGGAAACGAACCAGAAAATGTCGGAATACCTCAGCTGTTGCACCCATCGCCATTGATGTGTGACTTTTGGCAGGCCAAAACTAAGTTGCCCACACACACGTTGGTAAAGTAACACGTTGGTCCATGGCCGTTGCCACGATCCAGCGTCAGACTACACCATGCTCATGGCGTCAGCAGGCACTTTCTGAAGGCCGATTGAAGTGTGAAGTGAACGGGGCATGCACCGCTGCACCGCTAGTATGTGTTGGTATGCCCGCATATTCCGGCATGCCTCAGGAATTCACAGGATGCCAGCCACATTTTTATGCATTCCTTGGAGTCGATGATTCTCTTTTAGAGTAGCATCTGGCTAGAAACTGGAGCCAAATGCCTGGGACCCGAGGCTTTAAATCAGTGTACCCCTCTGTCACAGCTACACATCATTAATTCCAAGGCATTGAAAGGTCATAAAGCCTGCGTGTGCGCTTGGACATGGGGCTGTATTTGTGTGCCCGTGTGTGTTGCATGAATATTGTGTCACAATTGTATCCACCGAATAGGCAGCCAAAAATTCCTGAACTCCGAAAAATTCTCAGTTGTAGAGAAGACTTCCCAAGGATGGAGCACTGCGGCCTACCCCCTACATCCTCCTACTACAAGTACACTATGTCATGACGCACTTAATGGGTTTGACGTAGTGAATAGCTTCCTGTTCACAACAATTACCTATGAAGCGTCCAGGCTTTCCTCTGCTTAACACATGAACAGCATCAAATGACATCAAACCACTATGGTTTGTATCACTGTATCATGGAATGGGTTGAGTAGAAAGGCCCGACATCTGCGCCTTCAGCCTCAACTGACTTCAAGATCTCTGGGATGTCTTTGGTCAATTCCCGAAGAAATTTGAAGTCCTGCAGCTGGATGTTGCCACTCATTGCAGCAAACATCCCTTTGTTCGTTGCTGGGGGGGGGGCAACCTTGCAATCGATCTTTCTCGATTATAGTCATTTCTAATCACATCCCAAACTAGCTGTGCCACCAAGATCACAGCCCAGCTCTCTTCCCACCGGGTCCGTTTGCACGCCGATGCCCACGAAAATAATGGACAAAGGAAGTTCCAAACAGTTCCTGCAGAAAGCGAAAAATCCGCTGCTTCGTTCGGACGCAGACCTTCTTCCAAAACCTACTTGGTGACATCGGATGCAGTTGACAAGAAGAGAGTGATTGACATCTCTGGTTTTGTTCGCATGCATCAACTGGATGGGAAAGAGCATGACAAACGTGTATCGAGTTGTATCGAAATGTTGGCAAACAATGGCAAACATCTACGAATACTATACCATGGCATGGCTTGACTTTTTTTTGCTTGTCAATGTTCGTTCCGCACACTCTATTTAGGAACCCGTGCCTGACTTGTCGGACAACTTCCTCTTGGTCCTGGAGACAAATCGGAGAAATGTATAGAAATGTATAGAAATGATAAATGCTTGTTCTCGATGTTCTTAAGACTCGTCTATCAATTGCTCTGTTGGAATTGCAATCTGCAGGCACTTGTTGCCCCAATCTTTAGCACCAATCCACTTCAGATCACTTCATGCCTGTGAGCTCCTCTTTTTTTGCATGCATCTTGGAAGCTCCACATGTTTTGTTTCTTTTGAGGATCTACCGCCATTTTGCCTGGTAGCATAATGAATCCCTACGGAGTGAAAAGGAGATAAATGTGACCTGATGCCAACTTTGGACACCAGCAAAGGGAGTCTATGTTTCAACGCACTCACTGAATCGTCTCTAGGATTCACCCTCTTTGGCCTGGCATTGAATCCCAAAGAACTTGAGGCCTGTCTCTCTTGAAATCTGGTTGGCAACGCCTCTGGGAATCTTTCAATGAGTCAATGCGAGCCAATGATTTTTTGATGTTTTTAGTGATTATTTTTGCCTCAGCAAGAAAAACGCTTAGGGTAATAAAACTAC
Organism: Breviolum minutum Mf 1.05b.01; assembly: GCA_000507305.1. Lineage (NCBI taxonomy): Eukaryota > Dinophyceae > Suessiales > Symbiodiniaceae > Breviolum > Breviolum minutum. The sequence continues at coordinate 78,988 of DF240192.1, forward strand.
GGAGTGGCTCTAGGGTTTTCATCTTATCAATGCACTCGTGTCATTCATGACATGTTGGATTCATGTCCTGGCAACTAAGATCATCCAAATGTTGGTGCCTCAGCTCGGTCTAGGACTCGGTGGTTCCATTTCCACGTGACCCCGAACTATAGACCTCGCAGCTTGGATGCAGAGAGACCCAAGTTCCAAAGATCATCCCCGCTGCGCCATGCTGCGCCTGTTATCCTCCCGTTCCTCTGCGTGGTGTGCATGGGCTCCATGATGTTCGCTATCCTTCGCCAGGATGATTGCCTGGGATCGGACACAGATTGAAGTCACGAAGTCAGTACTTGAATCCAGAAATGCCGTGGAAGCTGAGGGAGAACAAGAAACCAAGCAAACCAATTCGCACTGAAAGTCTGCTGACAAACGCTACCTCCATACCAACATGGCTCTCAGCATGCAAATGAAGTTTTGTTGAGAAGTTTTGACCCAGCGAGGCATTGGGGCGAATCCAACCCTCTGATGGAAAAGGTGAGATAGCCTAAATCAGTGGGCTTCAAGTAACGACTGAAGTTCTGAAGGTGACTTGCTACCTCCTTGCATAGAGGTCAAGAAGCTTGGCATGAAGGGAAACCACCAAAGACTACGCCAGCATTGCCCAACGCAAAGCCCATAATATAAATATAATGTTGGGTGTTGATTCGGGTAATGGTTCTGATTGATGAACAGTTTGCGCCAAATTATTCACTCGACTAAGAGGTATTGGGCGCCCCTGAAAAACTTAGGTACTACTAGTTATGACTACTAGTACTACTATATGGTCGGTATGCATACTGCATCTTAAATTTGTTTTTGGACCCACTACATGCAACGAACCCCCACCTTTGTTTGAGGGGGAGAAGCCCGGACACAAATCAGGATCAAACATCAATAAGTATACACACATATAACATAATACATATCACATACAACATGTGTATACGCATATATTTGTTCATAAAGAATGTCAAAATAATATGGCATGTGTATGTGTAAAGAATATATTCTACCAAGCACATGGAACTAAAAAGTACCCGGGTCACTCTTCCACCACGTATCCTGAACCCCAAAACTGCTGACCCAGTGGCCGAGTTTTCGTGCTGGGTCAAGAAGATAAGCTTCAGAAGCACTCCAATGATGGTGAAGTACATCCTAGCTCAAACACACAGTCACAAGCACACACACACACAAAACTGAAGGTAAACATTGCGCTTATGGATTCATGGCCATCTGCCATACCAAATATCCATAGAAACAAGGTATTTATGAAGCAACAGCTTAAAATCCTTGAGACATCCTCACCTATGAGAATTTTGCCCATCAAAATCAACCCTCAAATCTCTGTCTGCAACAAAGCTTCTCTACGCTGGCTGCGGTCCCTATGGTCCGGAACAACCTGAATGCAGCCGAAAACTGCTGTTCGTGGTGCTCTGCATCCTGCGGCCAGGACAGGGGAACTTGGGGAAACCTGACCAACCTGAAATCTGTCCCCGCTCGACCTCCATAGCTGAGCTGTTGCCCCCCGTCATTTTGCTATACCTGAGACAACGACAATCTCAAAGGTCACGAAGGCATCGAAGGCCAGTATCCAGGACATCCAGTGAATGAAGAGTCAAATAGCAGGCTGGTGCACTGGACAGGCTTACTAAAGCTTCAAGATCACCGACAAAAAAAAAACAAAACAAAAACTCCAGTGTATTACGCTTCCTCAGATTTCCATTGACTGCTTGTCAAGTTACACGCCCCATAGCATTGACAAGTCGCCGCACATCTCTTTGTCGAAGGTGATGCCCTGCATAAGGCAGCAACCCAAACAAACAAAGAAGCTGCAAGCCATCGGAATGATTCAAAGAGAACGGTGGTTTCACCTGTTTCATGTTTTCTTTGGGTAGTTTCATCGGATGTTGTCTCAAATGGTATCATCTGTGCCTCTTTTTGGTCGACCATCTTTTGAGCTACAGACCTTAGGTTGCATTTTGTACAGCAATTTCGCCACGAGATCATAGATTGTCAAGGTCATTCAAGGTCCCAAGGCTCCCAACGCATTCAAATGACGTGGCAGAGCACAGGTCTGTTTCGTGGCCACGAATTGTTGCATGCAACGCAAATCCTTGTCGCAAGTCACCTGCATTCCTTCATGACGGTTGTACTTTGGGTCGATGGAGGGATAGGTGCAACACATTGGCAAATCCTTAGGCACTGGATAAAAACAGGTGTCATGCTGAAAGGTGGCGTAACTGAAATGGGACGAGAAAAAGCAACCAACATCATCTAACAATAGCTATAACGGTATCTATACAATCTATACAATACGGGTCGGTTGAGCTTGTTGCACCAAAATGGCTGGCTTTGTGATATGAAAACGTGGTGACTATGGTGACTATGACCTGGTGGAGTTTCAAATGCCAAATGTGCCAAGTCAACACCGAGTCTCTGAGGAGGTCTCACAATCCTCGATGTTCCTGACGCCCACCAGGTGATCGGCATGGATATCATGGTATCCCATGGTGAAAAATGTCAGGCATGGGGACAAATTGAATATAAAGGCGATAAAGGGACATAGGACATCGGGGCTGGTTGTTGATGAGGAAGTTGCATGAACTTGCACCAAGTCATGCAAAAGAGCCAGGAAAGGAGTCTGTGTCCACTCTATCTTCCACAGCCAAGCGGCTGAAACGTGGTGAACATGGCACCAGCAAACCTGAGAGAAAAACAGTACATCATCCTCAACAAGCGTCCTGGGCCTTCGCTACTACCACAATTATTCATGTTGTCCAAGCTACACAAAGGCAAACCACAGGCCGCATTTGTTCCTGCACAGAGCACGGCAAGACTTCAAGAGCCAAGCAAACCAAATGCACAACGCGACTCAACATTCGGCTCAACATTCTCAATGCCCATGCCTAAATCTGCTGGATCCCACTCTCAGGGGTGGCTTCTTCCATGAGTAAAATGCAAAAGTTGCTAAGCCAATTGGCCCCAAAAGTTGAAGCGATGCAATGAAGAAACTCATCCACAAACGATCTCCACCAGGACCTTAGAGGTTGACTTCAGTATTGGAATCGTGTCCATCCATGGCTATTACCACCTGAATTATTGTAGTGGAAAGGGATGATGTAACTAAGACAACATCAGATGGGTTCAAAAATGTTCAAGAAAATTCCAAGAAGAACCTGCACGAAAACTCGTTAGGAATCACAAACTGGGAAAACATAATTTAGGAAAGCAGGGAACCTGGAATCATTGTGGGTAAAAAAACAGGAATCTGCGAATCTCTATGAATCTTTGGCGGGTTTCGACATGGTTTCGACAAACTTGATAATGCCTCTTTCAAGACGAGCTTCGGTTAGCTTCCATCCTCAGAGATCGGAGATGGCAACTATGCTGCCACTGGGCTGCAGACTGAGGTCCAATGGATCTATATTATGAAGAATTATTTAGCTCAATCAAACACTGCCATCCTGGCCACGTGACCGGCTAGCGGTCATCAAAGAAACAGAAAAATCTATGTGGTGCTCGCCTTAAGCTCAAGTCTCTCGTAGATATGATTCACATTGAAAAACACAGCCAACGACAGTGTTGCCACCATCAATGTTGAATCATAGTCCTCAAAGCACGGCAGAGAAAATCATGGAAGATCAGATCAGAACAATTCCAGAGTTCGCACAAAGGTTGTGCTTGGCACGGCCACATCATTCTTCAAAAGCATCGTAAAAACATTTACGGCTTTCCATGTTTTTCCAGGTTTTCCTGCATCTTGAAAACCAAACCAACTACTTTGAGCAAAAACCAGGCTTGATACAGCTATCCGATCCAGCAAAGCATCCAAAAAAAAACAGCACCATGGCCGTTGTGACAAAAACTTACAAAATCACAACTGGATGCCCTTACACCGTGTGTTGCAGCTGTGGGTCCATCTCAATGTCAAAGTCTGATTCCTCACCTTCTCTGTCAGAAGAGCCCCTTTCAACACAGAGCGAGACCAGTAGAAACGAGCCGCCCAAGAATGGCAGGAGAAATTCGAACCACGGCCACATTGCTACAATGCTTCGCGCCATGAAAGGCGTGCAGTCGGCGTTGTGGTCGTGGTATTGCCGAAAAGTAGTGCTAAGAACGATGATGAGAATGGTGAATAGCAGACTCAGGGAAGATCAGGGAATCAGTCAAAGAGTAAATCTGACAAGAGTGCCTAGACCCAGCCTACTGACATACACCTTCCTTCACCTGACATACTGTTGATGGAAGAAATCCTGCACCAGTTGATAGGTAGTCCCATTATTTATGCGGTTGGAAACAGCATTCCTTTCATGAGTCGGTGGTCACCACATTTCAAAAAACTGTAAGAAGCATGTACAGCAGACGTTTTTGTCGTAGCAGCTTCAAGATGCCAAGACGCCAATACATTTGGCTCAAGCACCAAGGAAAAATGGCAGTTTAACCGAACTTGGGAGTGAGGTTTCTGTCCTCTTGATCCTCTTTTTCCACAATTTACATGGCTTTTTACGTCCCAGTGGTGCAGGATTTCTTCCATCAAGAGTATGAATACCTTTGAGATGTGTGACCAAAGTATCACCATTACTCGCCTGGGTAGCAGCTTGCAACAAAAAACCATGGAGGGAAGGTCGGGTGTTCGTCGCACGTGTTCAGAATGGCCCAGGAGTATGGCACCCAGCATAACCTGAGCGGATTATAGCGGATTGAGGATTGACTGGTGGATTAGCTTCGCAGAAAGTTAATCATCGTTGATCAAATGCGCAGTTCTGCCTCCCAGTTTGAAGTTCATTTCCATGTTGGAGATAGCTGTCCCCACAGAATCTGCATGTGGACACAGAGGCGAGATGTGTGGAAAAGGTCGGAGATATGCCTCCAATCTTGTAATCTTGAGTTCTTGGATGTGTACACATGTATGCTGTATGCAAGAGTTTTCAACAGGATAGAGTGCGAGAGAGATAATGAATAGAACATAGTGAAACTCATACTCCTCCACCATCACCACCACTGCCATACTACTATTATACTAGACGTGATAGCAATGAGTCAATATAAGCCGGTACCTTTCTAGTCAAAGCGGCACTGAAAGCTGAGACATTATGACGTGCTGAACTTGCCTCCTTAAATCTAAGGGTGAGCCTCTACTCCGCCTTCCGTGATTAACTAACCACGCAAACACACGCGTAAGAACTGAATTGTCCAAACTGGAAAGGACACCAAATATACAGAATCTTAAACAAATTTGTCCGCCATGAGTAACTTATGTGCCATGTCGGGTGCGGATTGTGCTGCATCTGGACACTAGACAACCTGTCCAAGGTACTGTCGAGTGGGTGATGAACACCTGCGCCAAAGCTGCCGTTGCTCGAAGGAAAGGATTCATTCGGCTATAGCCCCAGGCCTCGGATCAAGTGATGACCCCTCAGTGAACGACCTTTGGTTAAGATTAACATAATTTTAATTACCTACCAAGTAACCAAGTATAGTCCCCAATAGTGTATGCTTGAATAGTGGTTGAATATATACTTTGAATATCTTTTGAATGTGGGAATTCATTGCATGTCCTTCCTTCAGCACCTCTGAAGCTGTTCTGTAAACACAGCCAAAGACACTCCTGCAAAGAGAAAGCGGTCATCTTGGGCGGTGAAGAAGTTCATAGACCAAAGGACGATAAATAATGTGAGCACGGCTCGGAATTCGCTCCGATGTACCGAATTGGGTACCACATGAAGCTCCAGAGTTGTGTACAAGAAGCCAGTCACCAGAACCACCAGGTAGATGTAAAGGAAGGAATCCAAACAAACATATACGCCATGTCTAGGATCCCTAAGGTCAATATAGATCAGGCCATCTTCAAGGTTTCGATGCGCATCCAATTTTTGCTTCCAGAGGTAGATGTTGAAAATGATGCTACAAGGAACCACGAGGAATAACAAGATGTAATCTGGAAAGAACGAGCTCAACCAGCGCACAGTATATTGTCTCCTGGCCGGTGACAACGCATGTGGATGAGACGGATTAGACAGGTCATAACAGTGTCCCAAGTCTCTAACTGGGCGACAGTAGCGAGCAAGAAAAAAGTCAAGCATGGCAGGAGGTACAATGAAGCTTCATGCCGATGGCTCAAGAAACCGTTTTCTGCTACTTGACACTTTTGTTATATTTCTCGTTGATACTGCACACATGTTTCAATGGAGAGTTGGGACGGCCTATTTAATCACAAAGATATGCGTGCGAAAGATTTGAAGTACAATTGCCATGCTCGACGCTTGCTCTTTGTTGCTGATGCAGTCAGTCTTCATTCTTTCTCTTCCTCTAGCTCCTTCACGCAACCTGCCTTCGTTCCTTCGTTCCTTCGTTCCCTATCCTCGCTTCCTCACCCTTCTTGTAGAATACTAAGATGGAACTCTAAAATCATCCAATCGAAAGCGAAAATAATCTTCCTTCCAAACCACCATTTTGGGGTTGCATAGTTTCGGGAAGTGTGATGAGTCAGATTGATCCTAAGAGACGCACCTGAAAAGGCCCAGCACACAGGTGCGCGTCTTGCTGACCACGCCCAAACCACCACTGCTATCGCGCATCAAATTAATTTCGCTGAGCCTATAGTGATCCATGTCTTCTGGTGCCTGAACACAGATAAAGATGCAAGAAAACAGTTGGTTTGTCTTTGACAGTTGCTGACGAGTGAATTGTGTATGAACTTCACTCACCCAATGCCTTTTCCATGAGAGGACCGCACAAATGGCTCAAGAGACAAAACCTTAGAGTCTTAGAGGCTTCTGGCTGCGGCGAAACGCTGTCCACAGTGAGACGTTAACATTGCATATATAAAATACATCTTGCGTTCTGAGATGGAGACTCCAAAATTCGTTTGGCAATCAGAACATAGGTCATGTGTTGCCCACCTTGGCTGCCATGATCGCTGTCTTTTCAACTTTCCAGGTCACCAGCAACTCAATTGCTACCACTCAGGGTCTGACATGCAGGCTGCTTCCGTTTCATCTGATGTGTTTCCTGCACTGCATGCTCAAAGATAACATTTATCTGTGGATATCTGTGGTGCGTCTTTGTCCGCATGTTAGCCGCATGGTTCGGAAATTCAATGCTTCGAAAGTTCTTTCATATCTTTCATCACGTGGAGTGGCCTGGGACACGGCGAAGGTCTCGGCAGACATAGTCAGAATGGCATAACCTCATGGGCGAAGTGTGACGGGATTTGACAGGATCATATTGATCCGACGAGGCAAAAAACGCATCCAAAGCACAGAAGAGGAACACGGCAATCAACCAAATGCCCAAGGCCCCCAAGAAACGCTCGAAAAGCCTGTGGCGTTCGGCAATCATACCATCACATCGATCACATCGATCCCATTGTGTACCAAATGCCTTTTCTAGACAGGAGACACTCTTCTTGTCCCTTTGCATTCCTTTTGCCCAGTTTCGTGTATATCTATATTATATAAATATAACATGTACATGTCTGATGAACTCACATCTGCAGTTGGCACTGTTCTGACCCGGAAAACCCTTTCGGTTTACGGTAAGGGTTTTCATTCAGCAAGCTGAAGTGCATCGGGCAGTGGAGGCACCAATCTGGCGCCACCAGTCCCACTGTCAGTGGACACCTGTCCACCACGTGTTTTACTCGTGTCTGACCAAGCTGCCTTGGGGTAAAATTGCATCCCCTCCGACCTGCATCTTCTCGCAATTTCAGAAACCTCACCGTGAAGAGGCTTCTTCTGCCATCATCAGTTACAGTTAGAGTTCATCATTTCCACGTTTTCAACCCCACAACCCCACTTCACTTCATTCTCCCTCAACCCCCTTGTGGTTGAAAGTTTTGTCCAATGTCCCAATTTTCGTCCACGTCACGGAAAAATCAGCCGAGTTATCCTCCATCGAACTGATGGCGATGCAGATGGCTCCAACGCCTCAGCCAATTCGGCTTCTGGCGGCCTTGGTTGCGAAACAGGGGAGCCGAGACATACGTCTTGCAAAACGCTACGAAACATGAATGCCTTTGCGTCTATAATGCCCGTATATGGCACATGATTGCATGCGATGGTAATCTGGGTAAATGATGGAAAATGCAAAACGCCTTCTGACCTGAAGTGATACTCAGAATACTGCTAGCCCCATCAGTGATTCCTCTACATTAGGATGACATTCTTGACCTGTGCAAAATGGTCTTAGGTCGACTTGCCAACTCTATTGTACTTAGGGCAACCGATATACCCGGCGTGTTTGCTTGGGTTTTCTCAGCAACAAGTCCATCTTGACATTGAACCAACTTCCAACTTGAACTTGTCTGTAATATGTTGATGAATCTAGTCCTGTTCTCTTTCAACGCCAGTGCGAAAGGTGTGGAAGCGCAAAGATGTATTTATGCAATGCCACACGCGTTTACATTAGATAGTATTATATAATATTTACAATATTGTAGGAGGTTGACTCTAGCTTTTTCGTCTTCCCATGTCCGAATGTGATGGAACCACCATGCTCAGAGACTTCTTCATTGCAAAGGGGAGCTCGCCAGAGCAATCAGCATGCTATAAGCAAAAAAAATCTGAAAAAATGGCAAAGAAAGAAATTGACCATTTTCTACTGCATCGTGAAATTTGAAAGAGAAAATGAAAGAAATCCCCACGATCAATAGAACAGCAGTGGGCACACTCATATCACATATCTCTTATATCTCTTTTATATTCTTCTGGGCTCGCCATTCTGCAGCTGGAAGACTGCTCCATTGGCCGCTCTGCTAGGGGTTCTAACTGCTGCTTAAACCGATGACTTTCGGCATTTGAGCCAAGAAGTGCCCTTGCACGAAATTGGAGACAGCTGATTCAATTGCAGCATGTTTGAACATGAGGTCTTACATCGTTTGACACTTGACTTCATCAAACTGTGACTTCTCATGCTTCCAAAGAAGCACTGCCCAGCTGCACCTCGATTTCGCCGTCAGTAAGCACCACTAAGACATAGTACCTGGCAGGAGAGACAAAGAAATCATGAGAAATCACACGCCAATACGTTGCCCTTGTGCGTGTGCACTTTGCTTTTGGACCATATATGACACTGAGATCTTCCAGATACACTGTACTAGTATTTGTACGTATGTGGGAAATCAAATCCATGAATGTTTCAGTCGCATGGCAGGCTTATCACTTTAAAAAAGACTTCTGTGTCGCTTAGAGGGGCATGCCATGTGTCAGTATTTCCGACAGTTGGGAGGAGATTCCGTGCAGGTAGCACGGTGCACCAATTTGCACAAATACCGCGACAAAGAACTAGATGCATTGTGATCTCATGGGCGCTGCTCGACTGCTCGACTTCACACGAGTCCCGAGGGCTCACTTCATGTCTGGAGGCTGCTCATTCATCTTCAAGGTTCTAGGCTGTACATATGGCCTCCAACAGCGCTTCGGAAGACACGCTAGCATCTACTACAATCCAAACATCCATGACATCCTGATGCTGGTAGACATGACACCTCCCACCTGCTTGAAGAATGTGTATAATCAAAAACAGATGTCAAAGGATCAATACCCTACATTCCCAACAACACAGCCAGAGGCTATCCCGGGCCCGGTCACTGCTTTTACATGCTTTTACTTCCATCTGGTCATCCGACATGGCTCCGAACTCATTTGGCTGTGGCCTGGACATGTCCCCGGCCAACTTAACCACATCCTTCGGGGAGCGAAGGTCAGTTTTGGAGGCCGGTGCTGAAGCAGTGTGCTTGATGTGGTGCAGACTTCGGCTATGACGCAGGTGCACTTCCTAAATCCTGGTAAGATTCCACGAAGACATTTCCCAACATGCGGGCAAGCATCTCTACCCGACCCTACATTTGTGCTTGCAGCCAAGCTTCCCCAAGATACGAAGGCCCATGTAAATGACATACTCTCAGGGCGCGATGGTATGCTTTTAGCATCCCCTCAACGCCTGAGCACTGAAAATGTCGATGGCATAGACTTCATTTAGATTCAAGCATAATTTCTAGATTTAGCTTCACACCGAACACTCTTCAGCAAAGCAATTTGCATCAATTTGCACAATTTGAATCATGAACTTCTTCGTGCCAGCGGGCTCTATGTCCAATCTAGAGGTAGCTTGCTTACATATCTATGCAATGCGGATCGAGCGGCCATCCACTTCTGGTTGAAAAAAATCGCCCGTCAAAGCAAAGCAATTGGAAACAACCTGTCAAGTGTGGCGATAGGATGCGATACGGGGAGACATGGCAGTGGCGAACCCCTGGTCCACATATTCCACTCATGCAGCTGCAAACCATGGGTCGGATTTCTTTCAAGCCAAACAGAGCCATCATTCTTCTGACTCTGAAATCTCATGGCTTGAAATCATTATAAACAACACGCTGCTGATGTCCAAGTGGTGTCACTGGTCCTGTCACTAATCTCGTTTTTTCTCATGTTTTCTCTATCAAGGAGCTGAATGAGTTGGTGGAATCTTGGCACCAAAGCCATAGATAGGATAGCTGTTATCCGTGGCATAGACAGACATCACATCCTCGGCATGTCTGGCTGACCAGTAAAAACATGGAGGCCCTGAGGCTCCACCATCTTTTCCCTGACTGTTTCACACAAGTTAACCACCAAAACGATCCAAGCTTCCCCGAGACAGCGGATGGCACTGGCATAGGCCGTTTCTTCCTCTGTGGACACCACACTATGCCTTGGCCAATCTTGGACTGCCGATCTGGTCTATAGGATGTTTAAGCGCAAAAAATCAATTGATATTAATAAGTGCTCAACATCTGTCATTACAGCAAGGACTTGAAGGAAATAGCTTTCGATGATGTCAAAACGGCAAGGACACTGAAGGCAATCATGTTCTCTAGTGACCAGTGGTCAATGGCTTCAAATCTTCATTTTCATCACAACAGTAACTATTGCCATTCAGGAGCACCTGGTATGGTACGGCTACACTGAATGAAACCCCTCGGAAGTCGTTTCCCTTTAGACACCAACGCAACAATACACGACCACGAAGTTGGTGGGTATTCAAGGGATATCATGTGAGATATTGACGCTTGAGCTTGATATGAACCCCTTAATAATAGCCACCCAACTTCGACCCTTGCACAAGGACCCCTCTTCCCTCTTAGCTAAGGGGCATGGATTTGGGATTGGTCTGCCCCAGGTTGGACCGGGTCAAATCAACCGCCACCATGAGTTGCAATTCGAGGCCACCACGCAGGTAATCCAAAAAGGAATATTGGCGCTTCAAGCGAAAGCCATCCAACGTCAACTGACCAGCCAAAGGTCCAAAGATTCCTTTACCTTGGGTTGGGCTGAGGGGGAAAGATGGGGAGGGTAAGGTTACGGATATCAACTTTACAGAGTTAGACATGTAATGATTGATAATTCATTAGACACATTCGTGGCCTCATAAACATGCATCTAGTTTAAGAACCAAGAAGCCTTGCACCCCAGAGGAACCCACTGAGTGTGTTCCGCCGGACGTGTGGCTCTTGCTGGAATGTCCCGAAATCTGTGATGCACTTCTACCATGCGATGAACTGCGTCCATGGGAAGAACTTCGTCCATGTGAAGAACTCCTGGGGCCAGCTTCCATGACCTTCAAACCTGCCCTGATATGCCCTGATGTAGCTTGAGCACATTCATAATATCACGATATCCTTTCGTGCTACCCACCCAGTCGTCCTGGCACCGCCACCAGAAATCATCGAGCCAGTCCTGGCTATACTAGCGAGCATCACTTGGGAATTGACGTTTTCTACATTTGCCGTGGCACGTTGCTGAGGCTGTCCTCGCAGTTGCAGTTAATCGTGAGCCCATTCGGCCTCCTCCGGTACTGTTTTGGGTGCCTCTCCTGTGATGGGAGCTGGACGTTCATTGACCACGAAAAGATCGAAAAGCAAACCCCTAGCCTTTCCCAACTAGGTCAACAGACTTGAATAACGGACTAAGGAAACCTCATCAAGCCATATATAAATTGACACGAGGAAGAAAGTAGAACCGATCAATCACCATTCGTCCAAAAATACTTCTCCAATCTAATATCACACTCAGAACCAAGTACTAGTATGTCAACAAATGCCGCTTCGACAATAGAGTCTGGATCCCATCATCCCTGCATCCAAATAGTAATCTAAAATAATCTCAAAACCACTGCTGTGCGCAAAACCCAGATGTTGTTGAACAGCTGAACTGAAAATCCCTAAACATCCCTTCAAGGCTGTATAGGATGGCACACCGGTGCTCCACCAATAAATCCTCCAACTTCGCACCTGGAAGGTGCCTTGTCCGCTGATAACGTGGTGCCACTCCTGGACCCAGAGCCAGTTCTGGATCCGGAGCCCGTGCGACTCGAGGAGCGGCCATTCTTCAACATTGCTTTGGTGGTTCTCATCCGTGTCATCCCAGCTATCCTGGTGAGATAGGTCAACTGGGAAGATGATCAGTGTTGCATTGAATCTCTATTACTCTATTACTCTCCATCCCTGGGTCACAATCTTCCCCTTCACATCCAACTCAGATGTGACGCTTGCCCAACCAAAGCAGCTCCTTGGACCATCGCGTTTAAAGATGGGAAAGGTGTGAGGATTGCCTCGTCCCACGACTTTCTGTAGCTCCTGTCAGTGAGAATCTGATATCAATTGATAGTAATTGATATCATCTAATCAAATCTAACTCAAGGAAATCTATTGAAAGTTCTGACCTCAAAGGTGGTGATGAACTCACCGATATAGCGATGTGGTGCGAGACGGAACCAGTCATGCACCTCAGCTGTTTGGTGGGGATCCCTGACATCTTTCGATACATCTCCGTGTTTGTCAGCACCTTGGTCCACCAAAAATGTTGACATACACATTGCGGCATAGCTACTGTGACGATGATTTCCTGCATGACATCACAGGAACTTGTCTGTGCCACTGTGAAGCTCGCTTCCTGCCAGCATCACTCCATCTAACATGTGCACTTGTCGGATGTATAGACTGATTATTCACTAGTCTATCATGAATCATGAATCATGAATCAATCAAGCATTGCTTGTATAAAGTATTGTCAAACATTATACTGTTGACCATTATGCAGTTCCACAGTTATACAATTCCAATCGAATCTAATACATAATGATAGTGATAGTTGCATAATGTTGCATACATCCATACATGATCAATGTACCATGACAATTTTGATCATCTATTATTGATAACAATTTATCATGCTGCATGACTCATCCTCATCATGTCTCACTCTTGCAGCATGGGACGAAACGTTTCTCTGTTCAACGGCACCTCATAGGTTGGCTCCGAGGTCTTGCGAGCTACTTCGCTCCGGAAGACGGGCTTCAGGACGATTTCCCCCGATTCGTAGACCGCCTGGAGGCCCAGAGATGTCCAGCAAATTGCATCAACTGAGACCATCAAACATGATGAAACCAGAGGTGGAAGGTGGGGTTGCAACTTTTGTTTGCTCATGGTTGGTCCAATTTGAATCTAATTTGTCTAATTATTGTACATTGTACTACTATGTATATTATATTTATATATATATCATCATATATATCTATCTGGTCCCATCACGTATTGCACATGGGGTTCCCGCCTCAATCCGATTCACCACATAATATGGATCGCATTTGCGCTTCCAGAAATCTGTAGGTTTCAAGTCTTGCCCGGCTACGGAGAAGCTCAACTCCTGAGTTCACTTGTCAAGGATAGGCAGGATAGGCACAAGTCAAAGGGATCTCAACGGACGTTGGAGCACAAGTTCATGTAAAAGAAGGAGTTCAACATGCAGCCTAGCTATGCCCTGATAGAACAGTTAATCAGTCTACATCTGGCATCATCCAATCAATGTACTATCATGAATCACTATATTATATTGCGTCTCTGATCTAGTTTTTGCCTTGTCTAGTTTGGCCTCCAATCCAATCTACAAATCAACTTCCTCGCCGATTCCATGAGATCCAATGCATCAATCTGGTCTACTCAAGTTTTCTCACTATGGATTACACCTACAAGTGCAACCAAATCTGCGGATGATAACTCAAAATAGAATCGCTCAAGTTATACACATCTGCTGCATAAATTTGGCCTCTCGTCCGGTAGCACCATGTCAACATTGTCCGTCATCTTCCACCAAGAAACCACTTTGGCATCTACAGACTCCTCCGCATAGATAAAGAGTTTCCCAATGGGTGGATCTCGCGGTTTCCTGGAGCGTGGAATCGGTTGAGTTGGATGATGCTTTTGGTGGAGCAGTGACAACAGCCTTTTTGCTATAGCGTTTATATGCCTTTATGCTAGGTGATGTTGAAGAGCGCATGTCAACACTTAGTCGCAACCCCGTAACTACACTGGCTAAATATTGGGAGATGCTTCGAAGAACTGAGAAGTTGTATCTTGCATTGGTCTCAAACCGCTGTCGAATCCATCTAAGCCTCCACCATTTGCACTGACATGTAGTGATGTAGTGACAGTGACAGTACTAGCAATGATGGGGAGATGCTGAGAGCTTTTCCTACTGCCAATCACCAGAGAAACAGCAATCCATGCCATTTCGTGTCCTTTTGATGTTCTCCAGCTTCTTCTTCAGCCAGCCATGGTTCTTTGGGCTGCTTCTGGCATACACAGCTTCAGCTAGATTGAACTCTGCTGAACCCACATACTTTTGCTCCATCAAATCCTCATGCATCGCTTGGTTTCCTAGGCTCCAAAAGCACATGCAAACAACGGGAAAGACGACAGATTGCCAGGACAACATCAAAACGTGACAATCATGTTGCCCCGTGCAAGCAGGCGTCTGATGATGTAAATCTCCACACGCACCTCGCGTACGTGTTCCTTGCGAGGGGTAATCGGCTGGAACATTTGACAATTCATGACATTCTCGCCACTGACAACTATATACATGAATGAGAGATGCGTGAGCACGGTGGGGAAGGGTGCTAACCCAAGCATAACAAATTTCTAGACTCGCTTCATCTTACAGGAGGTACTGAACCAAAAAAAATGAAGGATAGCAATTCATGACATACAATGATATCCTATGAGCTAGCATAGCCTACTGGTGGAATAAGGCAGAATTGGAAAATCATGGGCATGAGTCAGTGGAAGACATCTTCCCGACCACCGTGGGAATCAGTTCTACCAGGAAAAATGCCTGTGTTGCAGATGCCCTAGAAGAACTACGATTCAACTTTGTCTTGATGTCGTTGATACACGAAACCGAACAACACTTTGATCCAAGCCATCTCAACCCCGAATGTGCAAACGCTGGCCGATGTGACAAACCCAAATTCGACAAACAGCTTGGCAAATCATCCAAGAATATCCGAGGAACTATCCGGAATTGCAATTCAAACATTCTCTCCCACACGGGCCATCTGGTATCTTGACCACAAATTTCAGTAGTGCCATACCTCATCAAAGCAACCAAGCGAAGGTAAGACTTTGACCGAGTCCACGAAACATAGAAAGGGTCATGGACTCACTGACAGCTTTGTCCAAGATGCTCCATCCAAAGTTCATCTGTGCTTAGTTTGGAGTATACCACGGCCACCGTATTTCCTCAGTGGTGAAGGAATCATCGGCAGCAAAGAGCTCGCACGAAGAAAACGTCACTAGCACCGACAACCTGACAGTCTCCAAGCTTCTTCCCTTCTGCAGGCCCTCACAGCGCAAACCTTGGGTAAATTCAACGCTGAAAAAAACTGCTCCGTGAGTGAAAGTTCAAGCTCAGGCTCATGTAGCTCCCAAGGACATCGCAGCCAAGTAGCTCAGTATAACTAGTGATGAATAGTCTCGAACGACTGTTTCCGCCGCTGGTGCCACCATGCCTCCAAGTTTTTTGGCGCAGGTATCAGGTAGGTACAATCTCTGATTGAACAAATGCACTCTGGAAGGTTCGAGTAGTGGCTGGAACCACGCAATACACGAAAAACTGATGCTGCATCACACCTTTAATTGCGGCGAAGGCAATCTCTGGAAACCATAAATTATTCTGTGCCCACATCGTCTACGAAGCATCTTACTTGAAAGTCTTGTAAGGAAGACTGAGAATCAATTCATTTTCCAAAGCTGTGACGTCTATCAAAAAAATCCAGATCATATCCAACTATATATATATTATACATTTTAAATTATATTTATAATCATTCATCAATGATCTTTCCCTAAGTTCTTTGAATCAAATCCGCTGTCAGTGCACCTTTCGCCTTGGGCGAAGACCCGAAGTCCACGACATCGTCGGAGGCTTTGGCTTTAGCACCACAGCCGCCCATTGGCAATGCGCGACGAAGCAACTGAATTGGCCCTGCTTTGTTGCATGAAAATCATGAGATTGTTGTGTTGAATAGCTTGTCCTGAAGAAGCCACGAATTCCCAAAGTTTCCTTCAAGAAATTGCCCGAAATATGAGAAACTAGAGCGGACTAGGGTTGGGGGGAGGCCTCTGTTTAGAGTTCAGAGTGCTGTAGGGGTGTTCGGTGTGTTGGGCTATCACAGCGAAATTCTAGGGGGTCATAGCTGGGTTAATCAATGTTAATCAAATCTCCCGTCACTTCACAGGGCGGATGAAGGGTCACGGTCACAAAGCACTGTAGGGCTATTAGTTTGCATTATTTGATGCCCATGTGGATCTTGATGGCCTGCCCAAAATGGGCCCACCCTTGACCTTGAGCCAAGGTCCTCAAGTGCTGCATCGTTGGCTCTTCAACCTAATCAACCTCCAGTCAAAGTTAAACACAATTTACCAGAATTGGAGCTTGCAAAATCTCACCAACCGAAGTGAAACTGATGAAGCACTTTCGACTTTCGGTTGAAAGAGATTGTACAAGTTTCGCACGTCCAACCCACAATTCATCTTCCCAAATATTGTGCTGCTGAACAAAATCAGAAAAGTTTGCCTCTCAAAAAGCTCAAAACCATTCAAAAAAAATGTCCCGTGAGTCCCGTGCCACCCCGGAGTATTGCAATTTTGATACTTCGTTTGGTCAAAATGAGGAGCACTAAAAGGAGAGTCAACTAGATCTCGTATGCGATCAAGAGTACTGAATATCAGCTTCCAACGGCAAAACATGACGCTAAAGATTGCAACGAAGACTGGTTTATGAACACTTTTTTCAGGTCCGCGAAACACATCGCAGATTGTCACAAAGGGAAATGAGCCAATACCTGCCAGCACACATTCTGTGACGGGCATCCTTTGACATGCTTGGATGCTATGGGTACCGGCAGTCCAAATCAGCTCTACTTGGCAGGACTGTCAACCCATCTCGCAAGTCAACTCACAGGTCTTTAGTTGAAGGTCAACCTACTCAGGGGATTTCAACCTTGGCAAAAGCACACGTCAGATCATGTTAGAAACGGTTGTGATCAGTTGTGTCTACACCAATGAGTACGAACAGTGTACTTGACGAGGGGCTCGGCTTGCAAAGGGGCAGAGACAACAAGACATGGAAACTGATGGAACATGACGGGACTGTATCCTAGGATGACCTTGTCACCAGATGTCACCGGCACAGTTGAAACCCCGGAACGCCTAGAAATAATGTTCAGTCAAGTAAACCTCTGCAACACCGCATGTACAGCTAAAATGTGTCGAAAATACGGGATGAACATTCTCAAAATATCGCTGATCAATCGGACCAGCACCATCACTACTGTGGTTGCTTATCGAGACCAGCATAAACAAAAACACACTGGTAGGGCTTAAGACTAAGGAATAATCAAAGGTATGCCTTCTTCATCTACATATCTGACATACCATCAACCAAACCATCTTTGATTCATCCAAATGAACAAGCCAAAGGAGAATGTATCGGGACAAATATGCTGATGATCTCTGATGATAAGAATAGTTGATTTGCGAATGAAGATAAGAAAACGAGACAAATAGGGACCGCAAAATTGAGAAGACAATGATGAAAAATAATGCAATGAGGGAGGAATCAAAGTCCCTCCGAAGGCTCGGAGCCCAACTTGACCTCGAGGATCTTGTCCCAGGTGAAACGAATGGGTCGACCTGCACCAGGGGAGGAGAGTGGTAAAGTATTAGCTGAAACAGCCATGATTTGCACAACGTGCACAAATTGTTGGATCATATGCAAAGTCTAGTCCCCTCTTTTCTCGTTCACAAAAGCAATCAAACGCTTCATCGAAGATTCTTCCTCTCAGTTTCTCCTGCCCTCGGAACTCAATGAGGATGCAAATCAGCTGCGGATCAGGTCTTCCATAGATGGGACGTCATATCTTGACCTCTCTGATTGCATCTAGTGTCATTAGTGTCCAGCTGCATCTGCAGCGTCAGAGCCTTGCAACTTGTTGAATGCAGGATTGATCTCTGTGCGTCTCACATTGTGGAAGTAGACGCCGCTCAGCATGGTGATAGTCCACACCAAAGGGATCTGCATGCCGAACATTGGTTTCAAGCCCATGTACTTGCACACATTCCAGGCATCCCGCATCACGGACAGCATGGCTGAGGGAAATCGGCAAGCAAATGGCAGGGGTTAGACAGCGCTCGAGCCCAACCACTTCAGCATGAAGGACACATGTTCATCATTTTTCCAATCCCATGCCAAACTCGTCGTATTCACTGAGACACACATGAAAGAAACATACACAAACAATGTCCAAGCATGTCTATGCACATCAAGTCTTCAATTCATCCTTTCTCTGCAAGCATACTGAAAACTTAGCTGCAGCATGCTGACATCGAACCAAACTGCACAACCATATGTCTACAGGCTCTATCACTTCTGTGAAGACCCATTCTCCATCTCCATTGCCCGGCAAGGCAGCTACTTAACCAAACTACAGATACATGACAAATGCATGATGCAGTTTCAATGGTCTGGAGCTTGGGCAGACTTTTTTCTCCTTCTCAAAAACAACCAAACGCTTCATCGAAGATTCTTCCTCTCAGTTTCTCTTGCCCTCGGAACTCAATGAGGATGCAAATCAGCTGCAGATCAGGTCTTCCATAGATGGGACGTCATATCTTGACCTCTCTGATTGCATCTAGTGTCATTAGTGTCCAGCTGCATCTGCAGCGTCAGAGCCTTGCAACTTGTTGAATGCAGGATTGATCTCTGTGCGTCTCACATTGTGGAAGTAGACGCCGCTCAGCATGGTGATAGTCCACACCAAAGGGATCTGCATGCCGAACATTGGTTTCAAGCCCATGTACTTGCACACATTCCAGGCATCCCGCATCACGGACAGCATGGCTGAGGGAAATCGGCAAGCAAATGGCAGGGGTTAGACAGCGCTCGAGCCCAACCACTTCAGCATGAAGGACACATGTTCATCATTTTTCCAATCCCATGCCAAACTCGTCGTAGTCACTGACACTGAGACACACATGAAAGAAACATACACAAACAATGTCCAAGCATGTCTATGCACATCAAGTCTTTACTTCATCCTTTCTCTGCAAGCATACTGAAACTTCAAGTTTCTTGCCTTTGCTGCTTAGCTGCAGTATGCAAAATCAAAAGCATATTTTCCGATGAGCTTAAGGCTCTTTGCCTCAAACCCCTACCTCCTTTATCTTCCTTGAGAATGGCATGAATTCGAATGAAAAATCCGAAAACATCCGAAAGTCTAGAGCGACACAAGCCTTCATCCAGGCCAACTTCAGCATCCGAGGGACATCCCTGTCAACGCCTGGCAACATTGCTGGACTTAGATTCACGAACATTTCCTGTGAAGGGACCGTGATCCATAACACCTCCTTGAATTCCTTGACCTATCTGCTCATGAAGGCAGGCCCAGTGTGAAAACACTTTGAAAGATACACAATTTTCATGAAGCCTTACGAGATGTTTCTGTAAGTGTCCACAAGTCTCACGTCCAAAAATGTCCAAAGAATAAATCCAAAATAGTTTTCCTAGCTTCACAATTTTCTCAGCGAGATCTAATCATGTCAACAGACACCTCCACAGCGTGACAGTGCTATGGTACTACACTGCCAATTGCTCAGCCAAACGCTCGTGACAGAATGGCGACTCAGGAGAATAAAGCGTCCCTGTTCAAGACTCCAAGCTGCTCAAGTAAAACGGTGCCAAGATTTGCCCGTAAAGATAACAGAACTTCCGGACAGCCTTAGTCTGTTGCATCACCTTTCATTTCAGGAATGAGGACTCATATCAATGATAGACAGATTCATACAACTCGCAATACTCGTCTTTTAGTATCAACGTATCGATCTGCAACTCACCTTTTTGCTGCGCCCGGTTTGGACTCAGACAGCACAGAATGAATTAAGATGAATCAAGACCTAGCTTACAATTGCTGGAACAAAGGGTGCAGACATGTATTGATCACCGAGGACATGTCACACAAACGCCTTGATCTCCATCAAATTGTTCTTGCATCAAACTCTACAAGTCTTGCCTGCACCTCCGGCAGGTCATTTCAACGACCATCTCCTAATTCCTACGATGGTGTCCGAGAGGGCCCTGGATGTTGCAGTCTGAACAACAGAAACCTAGTATATATGATAGTTGCAGCTGCGGCTGTTGACCTACACTTGCTAAGCTATCCTTGTCAGGGCTGGCATACACTTATGGTCCTCAGCCTGCATTACAGGTTGACATATCTATGTAGTTTCTGTGCCACTTTTTACGATCAACTACTTCCGCTTGAACCAAGCAACACCCTGACAAGACAAAGCAAGAAAACTGTCTGAGGCAAAGTCGATTCAACTAGTGCCGACCTAACTGGCAATGGCGAGGGCCACCAAACGCAAAAAGCACAATCCAAGGTTGAGATATGTCACACTCAGACTCCTACAGTAGAGTCCCTGGATCGAAGCTTCTGAAGGCTCAAACAGCCAACAAAACACAACGATTGCAACAGCATCGCAGCATCTTGCAGCATCTGCATTTTCACGCTGGCGACCCACAGAGCTCTTTGCACTTGTGGCAGCAGCCCCTGGGTTTCTCGACAGTTCTTCGACCGAGGCTAGCAAGTTCTCGATGGTCAAGGGCGACTTTCGGCCTCAGAAGATCACAGAAAATCGATCCAAAGAAGTGCATCAAACGAGCCACCTAGTTTGAGCTTACACTTGTGACAGCACTTCAGATTTCAGGATCATTCATCTGTGACATCCTACTCTTCCACCACCCTGCTTGTCACCCCTCAGCTTCCTGGCCTTCTGCCAGAAAGTCAGTGATGTCAAAGCAGAAGGAATCGCAAAGTTCCAATGGCCTTGGTACAACCGATCCTTTCAGGGGCTCATCCCACTATTCGTTGTCTAATGGGATTCTGAACCACTTTTACAGCTCTGGGAATCCACGCTTTGCATTGCCGGAACTCGAATTTCGAAGTCAGAAGCATCCTCTACCTGCAGCACAGCAGCGATGGCACTCTACTGATGGCTCCAGAGCCGCAACGTATCACAACTCACAAGCAGTCACAAGCAATAATCCGACATGAAACAAACTTGAGTTCAACAACTAGAAACCTGCAAACATGATTTATAAAGAAATCCCGCATTCTTGCACCCAAGGCTTTTTGCCACAAAAAACACGCACAGAATCACAATGTGTCATCTGGAATTTTCTTCCTGCAGACCCTCAAACATCAATAATTCCAAGATCAGTCCATCAAGGACGTCGTGGCAGCGCTTCACCTCTCATATCTTGACCTCTCTGATTGCATCTAGTGTCATTAGTGTCCAGCTGCATCTGCAGCGTCAGAGCCTTGCAACTTGTTGAATGCAGGATTGATCTCTGTGCGTCTCACATTGTGGAAGTAGACGCCGCTCAGCATGGTGATAGTCCACACCAAAGGGATCTGCATGCCGAACATTGGTTTCAAGCCCATGTACTTGCACACATTCCAGGCATCCCGCATCACGGACAGCATGGCTGAGGGAAATCGGCAAGCAAATGGCAGGGGTTAGACAGCGCTCGAGCCGAAGTCTCAAGACAACCGATGGATGAGCTTCCCACCGAGCGTCGGGTGGTCACTGCAATCATTGTGTACAACTATATAGTATCCATCACTGCTGTATGGCATGCATGGATGTCTGCATAAGTACGGCCATAATACATAACTCCAACATGAAAAGCACCAATGTCGCGAGACCTCTCCATCAAGCAGAGCTTGCCATCACCATTTCCCACCCATCTTCTACCATTCCCCAGTGGCCTTCGCGGCCTTGGCTGAAAAGAAACATCCAATTTTCTCATTGACCTGCATAGTGCTTTCCTGCGGGGCTGTAGCAAAACCCTTCCACGACATGTTGCACAAACACTAAAACAACATTGAGGATACCAATACATACCATAACTAGTTGGTGGTTTCAACTCATTTGAACTCTTCTCGCCCTCTCAATGCTGCTGATTCTCTTTATTGGCACCTGCCCTGGCGTGAAGAAGCTGCAAGGAGGATCATGGTGATGAATGTACTTTGAACGAAGACAGTGCACAGAATTGGCAGAGAACCAGTTGCACGGTTCCTCAGAGAAGGCCGCTACGCCACGCATGAGTCATTATCCACGGCATCCATTGCCCCACCCAATGCCATCCAAGTTTCCAAAGAAGCAACCTGCCTGTAACGGCCGGCTTGTCGTTTGACCTCAAAACATCTGAAAATCTCTGAGGTCAAAGGAAGTTCAGACGCCATCAACTATATATCAATTCATATCAGTAAAGAATGAATTTTGGTTCCACGCTGGGCTCATGCGGATCCTTTGAGAGCAAACACTTGTCATTAAGTATGGATCTATCGACAAGTGCCGCATGGGCAGGATTCCATTAGGTCGCATCAGGGCATGCTAAGTGGCATGTAGCTCTAGTCAACAACACCTGGTCCATCGAATGGATTCTTGGCTCCAATTAACTCTCAGTGTCTTTGGCCTTCCTTTTCACGGAGCATTGAAGCCTTTGTGTGCCAGCTATTAGTCACTTTGTGCGCGTGCGGTTATCTATCACCCTCAGTCGAATATCAAGAAAGTAGAATCGCGCTTCTTCATCACCATCGCCTTCAACCATTCAACAAAGCTCTGGTTCGACCAATTCAAGAGCTGACCAATTCCGCGACTGCCAAGTTGCATGTGATTTTGTATCACACAAGGGCACCACAAAGATCAGCAGCAGGACATGAAGAACCTGAAACAGAACAACAACAACAACAACAACAACAACAACAACAACAACAACAACAACAACAACAACAACAACAACAACAACAACAACAACAACAACAACAACAACATCAACCACCACAACAACAACAACAACAACAACAACAACAACAACAACAACAACAACAACAACAACAACAACAACAACAACAACAACAACAACAACATCAACCACCACAACAACAACAACAACAACAAAAACAAAAACAACAAAATCAACGACCACAACAACAACATCATCATCTTCTTCTTCTTCTTCTTCTTCATCTTCTTCTTCTTCTTCTTTTTCTTCTTCTTCTTAATCTTTACACCCATGCCTGGGTGCTACAAGCCCAGTCCACGCATGTCCGCACATAGGTGCTCATGTTCATGTTTCGCATGTGTTCCTATTTCATCTGTCAGTCGAAAAGGATTGAAAATGATCAAACTAAGCTCACAGCACAATGCACTAGCCATGCAGCCACGCAAGCCAACACCAGCCTGGAATGGTCCAGACCTTGCAGTGTGGCAGCTTGGGAAAAGTCGTGTTCACTGGCAAAACTTGCAAAACTAGGCTGACTATGACATTTCGGATTCCTGGATTATTTCTCTTCCTCGCCAAATGTGATTTGAATGAAAACTTCATTTCCCATGTGGTGCTTTGCTTATTTCTACCCAACGACTGTCGATCTCTTCCAGCTTCCCAGGCCCACTATCAGTCCAAGTGGCAAAATCCCAAACCTTGGCAATTGCCTTTGAAGATGAGACAAGCAGCCAAGATGCCACAACATGGGGCCAACAACACCTGCCACAAGAGGATGCAATACGCAAAAAGACAAAGCACAGGATCGCATAATAGGCAATGTGCGAATGCAAAAGCCATGTTTGATAATTTTTGCACCCTCACATACTACATTCCATATTGCTTTTGAACGGCTGTTGCATTGCTGCAGAGCAATTTGTTTGTTCATCTGTCCTTCACCAGCAAGAAGAATCGTTTCGTGATAGAGCAATGAAAAACAACATTCAGGTAATAAAGTACCCAACACACAAGCACTGCCTGACACCACCAGTCAATCTGCATCGAGGCAAAGGTGGAAGCTGGCACAACCCGAAGCACTCGATAATGGTCCAAAAGATAGATGTAAGCCTGCCAAAAATTTGACCAAACGTGTTGGAAGGTCAAAGCTATGACCTGCTAGCGATGAAAAAGCAATGGCAATGCCAAACACGAAGAAACCTGAAAAGCTGAAATGGGAAAAAGAGCCATTGAACAGGACCTGAATGTGTCCAATTGGCACAAGGCATAAGCTCAAGAACTATAAACGAAATATTGAATTGACCTTGGAACCTCTTTATTTCACACCTGTATGAATTTCCAGTTCATCTGCGAAGTCACCATTTTCTGGGACATCATCGGCGATAGAAACATCCTGTGGTGAGACCACGTGCAGTTTGTCTTTTTCAATTTTTCTCTGTCTCAGCTGTAGCACAGCAAATGCATCGCAGAGCTGTGCTAGTCACTAGTAAAACAGGAAAACGAACCACTGTTGGATAAACACAAGGCATGACTCAAAAAGCTGCCCATACGCCCCTGAGTCTTCCTTAAGTTGTGCAGTTGTGCAGCATCAATTACTGCTTAAAAGCCAAGGCATTAAAAAACCTGACGCTTCCGAACCACTAAATTACGGTAGGTCTTTTCATCATGCCCTCTGGAGATAGGATCTGACACTGCTCAGCTGTCGCAAAGCCAAAGCTCGGCTATGAATTCTGAAGTTCCAAGCTAACCCAGCTGCAACCGCAAGGAAAACAACACCAACTCTGACCTCAGTAGTGTGGATATAATCGCGGCATCCCCTCAACATGGAGTAAATGACAATGTATTCCTATGCGCGCAGGACAAATGAATGATAGATCATACATCGTCTGCGTAGCATGCATGCACATGTATATGATATGGATGCACATGATTGCAAATGAAATGTGTGTGTGTCATGCGTATCATGACGATTATGTGATGATGCGATGTGACGTGTTCGACTTCTCTGCAAAATATCGCAACATACTGCACTATTCAAACCTGGACTCTTATCAAAAAATCTTCAAGGTGTTCAAATCTCTTGCATGCAAGCTGCAAAGTACCCATCAAATACCTGGCATCCAGAGACCTCTGTGCCTTACAGAGGGCCTCCACAGTGTGACCATGACCTCATTTTAGCCAATCATCAGAGACTTGTTCCATGACAAGGTGAGCTTTCCACATATCACCAGGTGGTTTGTATGACGATGCATCTGAGGAGCAAATCACATTTGGAGGAAAACCCTTCCGACTCATAGATCTCAACAGGGCTATGGCCTGGCCACACTGATGCATGCATGATAATGTATCAATATCATTGGGACGCTGGATAAAATTACGGCGAGGAGAAAGAAGATGATGACGGTACAATATAAAATGTCAAATCATTGAAAAAATGCATAATATTGTATGGACAAGAAGCTAATGGTATATCTCTGTAATCGTATGTCAATGTATAATATTGTATTATATGTAAAAATACGACAAAATACGTAATACGATGATGCATCATCATCCTACCCATGGCAAACAAAGATCACGAAACTGTCGCCAAAGGTACCTTGGACCAATCCGCAACGGCGGCGAAGGCTTCTGAAAGCACTGGATATGTGACGTGATTCGGTGCAATGCCAGCCTGTGCTGAGGTAGCTTTGGGATGGTGGGATGCCATAGAATTTGTGTCACAATTGCATTGCTCCCAAGCAACTATCACAGCACACGAACACTGGCAACCAGCAATGGCCTGTATCATCATGTCAGAAATGCGCAGAAAAGCTGCAGAACCACGGCGCCCACTACGTTGGCATGCTGTCATGGCTGCATTGACAGTGATTGCATTGGGCATCAGCGAATGCACACGGGTTCCTTGCCAAACACGACACTCTAAGGCTCAGTGGAGCTGTGGGACACGAACTTGGCATCTAAGATCATCAAGAAAGTTCCTTGCCCACCGTTACCGGCCATCTTGGAACATCCTACGGGGAGACTCTCACAACTCCGAGTGTCCTTGCAATAACACCACTGCCATGCGCCATGCGGTGCTTGTGCTGCAGGCACTGATGGCAGAGTTGAAAGTAATCAAATCAGGCTCCAGTTGGAGATCATCAAAGTCGTCCAGCCTCAATGCTAGCGCATGTCGCCAGGGACAGGCAGCACATGGCATCGCATAGCGTTTCCCTCTAAAAGATGGAATTCTCTCTTGTCAAAACGGTTGAGTCAATAATGTTTCCCTGCATCCCGAAAAATAAACATAGCAAATGGCTTTGGTCTGCTTGTTTCAGGTTCTGGGCACCTTGGACCTCGCAAGGTGCACAAATGTGTCTACAGCTAGCGGAGATGTGTCACCTTGCCGATGGCACACTACATATCCCTTTTCAAGTGGACGACCAGCATCGAAAATCATCTTGCCCCGTCCCGAAATCATCTTTCTGCCTCTGCAATAGTAGCTACCCTTTGGAAATAGCGCTGTCCGCACGGCTGTCAGCTTTAGACATCTCTACACAAGGTTTAATGAAGAGAACATCCTACAACTAG
The DNA here is from genome assembly GCA_000507305.1 of Breviolum minutum Mf 1.05b.01. NCBI lineage: Eukaryota > Dinophyceae > Suessiales > Symbiodiniaceae > Breviolum > Breviolum minutum. The sequence continues at coordinate 105,744 of DF240192.1, forward strand.
CCCTCTACTCTCATACTTCTACGGTCTGAATCTGAACTATTTGCATCCTAGAAGTCCAATGGCTAGCGATGGCTGTTCATCCAAGGAAGAAACATTTCGTTTTGGCACTCATGCGAGCGGGACCAGTTGATGCCTCAAGTCATCTTGTATACTATATAACTGCCCTTATGCAATCATATATGCATTGCGCATGCGCACCTAACTTCTAAGTACAAATCTACTTTTATACTAAGTTCAATCTCTATAATCTAATCTAATCTAATCCAATCTATATAATGTATATAATGTAGTACATGCAGTATTAAGATTGATAAAATATACAGTAACATGATGTAAAATGTACATACATGACACCTAGGTCCATGTGTGGGTGTGACTAGTGTTCAGCTGCATCGCAGCTGAGTGAAGCCAAGTCACAATACCAAAGCCACTTGCCATCGGCCAGCTTTGTCACATGCAGCAATCGCTGAGTTCATGGTGATCAAATTCGGAGCTATCCTGGCAACTGAGTCAGAAAATCATGCTACAAATTCTTGCAAGTATGAAACACGGCTTGATGATGCTTGACCTAACTTTCCAATGAACAGGCCCACCTTCACATTGCTCCAAATCTTTTCATTGTTTTTTGAAGCAGCCAAGTGTCAACGTGGATAGCATCTCTTTTAGGAAACCCAAGGCTTCTTCCCAGAACCAATTTTCTTCGCATGCTTTAACTGCTGCGCTGTAGCTGATCACCTGGAAAAGGCAAATCATGCGCTTCAGCTCCCTTGCTTCAAAGTTGTGAGTCCATGTGAGTGATTTCCATGATCGCTACGCGAGTTTCCAAACCGAGCTACGTCAGGCATCAATGAGATCTGCGACATCTGATCTAAAAGCTGGAAGGATTCCAAGCACCCGGGTTTGGCACAAGCACTGATGGCAGCATTGAAAGTGCGCACCTGGAAGTTTGAAAGGGGTCTTTTTCCGCAAACGTTGATGGACTTCAGTAGGGGCTCTAATCAAACCAACAGCCGATTCTTGCTTACAACTTACAAGGTCTAACAACGATTTGAACAAGGCCTTCGAGCAACGAAAATCTTGGCTACACTCATCTCTTCAAGAGTCTCCTGGAATGTTTTGCTATGTCTTTCTATTTTCTGCTCCCATCAGCTTAGGCCAAGGCATTTGCCATACCTGGAGGCATGATGCTCAAGAGCCTCAGCAAACATTTGCACCAAAATCCTGTCAGATTCTGAATGCCGTTCATAACTGGTGGATGCAAACGCAAGGAATCCAGCAAACGCGTATGCATGCAAAATGAATTGCCGTACGCCGTACATGTCCGAAAGTATTGCGAAATTCTGCTTGGCAGATGTCAGACTGAAGATTCAAAGATGTCATGTTTTTTTCCATCCAAACCATCAGGTCCATCAGCTAAGTATTGTATCATTGTATCCAAGTTACTGTAGGGCCTCTTGCCAGCATCCACCTTCCATCTTGCTCAATGGGGTCGGGGGATTGTAGGATTGCGCGAGGCAAGCAAAATTCCCAATGCAACCAAACAAAGTAACCTAACATACATGTTGATCGTTGTAGTTCTGTTGAACTGCTACTAGATCGCGTTTTTCCTATGCAAAAATCATCAGCCACGTTGCCCTTCTCGCACGAGCTGATAGCTGCATTGAAACCTTAGAAGGTCATTCCCATTCGTCCACAAAATGCATGTTTGAACGAGTGGCCAAGGGGATAGGGCGGTGATGTGTTTCATGTATCCGCATTCTGCGATCAAAACCTACTCATATTCATCATCATGGTCACTATGATTTTTGGGGTGGCCTTCCTCCACTACCCAAGAGAGGATCTTTAGCAGAGCAAACTGCCGTGCCTAAATTTCCTATCATGAGGCTTTCATCTGGATGCTCAGTGCCTTTTGCTGACAGGTCGCTGATGACATCCGGCACACTGAACCCACAAAGGTCCTGGCCAGTGGGGAAACTCTTAGCCCAAGGTTTGATGGAACTTGGAACCTGGCCCTATCGATTAACGCCGAGCTGCGTGAAACAGGCATAGTGCTTCTATCCATCGCCCAGCCTGATGCTTTCTTGCAACAGCTTCATTTGACGGGGCATTTGTGCCCAAATGCAAAACTTCATAGGGCACAAGTGGCATCCCGCAAAGTGCATGACTTCATTGACGCTGCAAATTACCAGTTGGAGGAAATTGCTTGGCAAAGCCCACTACTACACCCACTACCGCTAGTTTGTTTTGCAGCTTCCTGGACTTGATCAATTTCGGACACGTCGGCGACTAATTTCACTTTGACTGCACTTGGATCTGTGTTCCGGACTTTCTCACAAGCACTCATGGAGGAGTTGTATGAAATCACATCGCAGAGCCGTCGACCACCCTGAAGTTGCAGCATGTTGCAGCTATGGAAAGAAGGCTCATGAGGAGTCACAAACCCATTGAAGCATATTGAAGCACATCTTTACACACTTTACAGAACTGGAATTATTCAAATGATGATTAGAAGTACTGTGAGAGGTTTCAGAATTCTTTCACAAGTCTTTGCCTTCAGCCTGTTCACTCCCTTATGTGTCAAGCATCCATCTCATGAAAAAGACCAAGAGCGTGCTGCCACTCGCCACTCTTTTCGCAGGCACTGATGGCTGAGTTGTAAGTGAAGGTATTGGGCAAAATCTTCTCAGCTGTCATGTCCAGCAACCTAAGTCGTGAAAGGTGTCAATTTGCCCAAGGTGTCCAGCACATGGAAGCTCAAGTGGAAGATTCTTAGTGTTTTTGTGGCTGAGTTGCTTCACGAACCTGATTGAAATCATCAAGTATCAAAAATCAGAATGTGAAAGTGGAAAACATGGCAAGACTGATTTTCTCTAGCTTCCATGTTCATCCAGTTCCTACTTCTAGTCCATGAAATTTGGAGGAAGCGACAAAATCTAGAAAAAAATGAGTAGATTTGATCTAAACCTCCGACTCCACCATTTCTTTGCAACTCCCATGCTTTTGATTCGAGACTTTGACCCTCCAAGTTTTATCACAGCCGCACACCGTTCCGCTGGCTTTTTCTAAGCTGGAGCAGCTCAGTCTGCCAAGGACTCACGCAAGGGCAAGGACGGTAAAGCTTCATCAGCTTCATGCTGACGTTTTCCATCCAGGACCACCAACACTAGACCAAGGAAAACACCAATGATGCCCAAGGCATTCCAACCAGGCATGTTCAACCCTTGAACGCCACAGAGGATTAAAATAACACTCAAGATTGTACTGGTGAATGGCTGCAAGGCTGTGTATGCCAGAACATAACCAGCTCGGGCATGGTTATTTGCCCAAGTCAGCAGGAAATAAGTTCCAATACTTGAGAAGAGGATCCAATAGGCCAAAGGAAGCACAGCACTACTTGGCACTGACCAAGGTAAACATGAGGTTTGGTAGCTTCCGCAGGTGAAATCGGAACCAGCAGGTGGACAAATAAAATGGATGAAGCCACATTGGCTGTTGAGACTTCCTGCTGAAATAGCCATCATCACACTGGCTGACATCATAGCCCACGCTGTCACCGTTAAAGGAGGATAACGCCTCAATGCAAACTTGGCAAAAATGACGTACAAGGAGGTGCCGAGACAGTTGAGGGCCAAAAGCACATTCCCAACTGCTCCAGGACTCCCCAGGGATTGACCATAACACACCAAAAATGCACCGCCCACAAAAGACACCAAAATGCCTATCACTTTTTGCGCTGTTGCTGGTTCCCAGCCCAGCGAAAGGCTAATGAGCAAGGTGAAAATGGGCTGCGAGCATTGCCATGCACTACTGATGATAGGACCTGCCAGCTTGTCTCCGATGATGAAGCAAGCTTGGTTTGCATAGACACAAAACCCCATGATGCATACAAGTGCCCAATCCTTGCGTGGTGTCAAGCAGCCATCACGCCACCAGGCCAAGATCAACAGTAATGGTCCCGCAACCGCTTCACGAATCAATGCAAACAGCAATGGGTTGAATTTTTCTACTCCCAGCTTTCCCACCACGGAGCCACCTCCGAACATCACCTGCGCCAAGATGAGAGCACCATGGATTAACCATGGTGACGGCCGCTGGGCACACTGGGGAGCTGATGTTGCCATTCTAAGTAGCAGCTATATAGCGCCACAATTGCCACAAAGGCTTTATTTTTCCATGGGCCAGCAAGTGCCGTCACTTGGGCCAAAAAGCTGGCAGAAGCTCTTAAGATATGTGCTGACAGACTAAAAGCAATGACGAATCGCCCGAATTGTGTCGTTTCGGCTTTGTTGCTGCGAAAATCTAGGGAAATGAATGGTTACCATAGCTGCTGCCACAGAGCATTTGCAGAGCAGCGGGCCAGTTGTGGACCTGGTGAATGAAGCAGTTCACTTGGGCAAAGTCTGCGAGACCCTCCTACCATCTCCTACCAATGCAATCGTTGCAAACCCTGGCGGTTTCTATTAAACTCTTATGTTACAGGCCTGGGTTAGTTTTGATTGCACATTATTCAACCCAACCATTCTACCGCATTTGAACGGATCCATGATGATCCATGTATCCCATCCCAGTGCCTTCTCATATGCTGACACCACCGAGCTGCAGTGGTACACATTCAACTGCAGGCTGTGCAAACGCATAGCCTGCAGAACCTGCGCAGAGAGGTCCACCAATTGTTGATCATTGATACATCACAAAGATGTCACCAGAATGATAGAATGCATGGTTCTCAGACGTAGAAACTGCGGACAGTGTAATGACATGATACAGCGCTCACTCACTCATAAGTTCGCGTAGGTGTGTTTGGCGATGACAAGAACTGTGCTATACTGTGATCCTGGAAGCTTCATGCGACATGTCAAAGGGCGACATCAAAGCGTGCCTGCCATGACTGATGCGCTTTGCGCTGCCGTGCCAGCTGACTGAGCAGTGCTGTGGAGTGCCTCCGGGTCACGGCTCAAGGTGGTCTGCCTTAGATATATAAACCAATATGTCATAAATAGGGAAAAGGATGGGAAAAGGAACGCTAAGGATGCAAATTGTACCAAAAATCAAAGTCACAAATGCATCGCAATCTAAAGAATCTAAAGCAACTGTGAATCCATGGCATCAAAAAAATCAATCCACAAGTCCGACTGACTGCCATGATTGCCATGATTGCCACTGATTCCAAGCCTTGGATTCGTCTGCCATTGACCGATGAAGGGCTGCAAGGCCTCAGCCACCTCGGCGACGGTGCCTTGCCCTTGGAGTGCCACCAATTCAGGACAGCCTCCAACCCCAAACCCAGGATCTAAGGATCTAAATCTGAATATCTGGAAATAACACTAAATAGATTTATTCACACCTTCTTTCATCTTTTTGTTGCATTTATTTTTTTTGCCACATGACGTTGACAAATTCAGCTCCAAGATGTCAAGTTCATTCAATTTTACCTGGCCTGGCTCGCCAGGCATTCTAAGATGCTAATGCCATAGCACCAAACCCTACAAACCCCTAGGGTTTCTTGATGTTTCTTGAGCCAACAGTATGGCCTGCCCAATCACAAGCCAAGTTTATGTGTATTCGGGCGCATCGAGATTGCAAAGGATGAGGTTCAAACTGGTTTAATTCCTTGCATTGAGAGGCTGTCATTTCAGAATGCACCTGTGAGATAGCAAGCATGAAGAAGATCCAATGGGTGTACCCGCCTCACGATGCGAGCATTGCAAGCTTGGCATGCCAACATGCTGCATAGGACTTTCAAACCTGGCCTGGGAAGAAGAACATGGCCACCTCAGTTTTCAAGGCGCTGCAAGTACGAGGTTTAGAAGCACCTGTCAGTGCTTCACAAGGATGCAAAGACCAGTTTTTGCTCATAGCTTTTCAGAACTCACCTTGGAATCTTAGATGGTTGAAAATCAGATGGACTTGAGTAAACATGCCTCCAACTGCCATAACACATCGATGATCATCGATGTTTCTCAGTCTCCAACTGCCAGAACCACGTTGACGAGGGTATCAGCATAACGACCAAACTCAAAGTCGGGAGCAGCCAGCAGCACCATTGAGGCTCGTCGACTCCTAAGGAATCACTTGCAGTGTCGTGCAGATTTGTATCCTTTCCCTGTCTTGCTGCCCGGATTTTTGTTGATGGCGAATGAGGGATGATGATAGCGGCATAAGGACAGCCTAAGACTGACAAGGTGCATTTCTGGATGCGATCTCACCAAAAGGATGCCCAGCCGCAAAACGCCCTCAAGCAACAAACCAGGGGTGAAAATGACTACGTGATACTTCTTGCACATGTTGGGCATGAGTCGAGGAGTCGTGCTTGGTGTTGAAGAGACACCATCTGAAATGTCGGCACTGATTCAACAATCATTTGAGGAGCACACAAAAATGGCCATTGTAGGCTCACCGAGAAATGGAAGCAAAAAGGTTGATGGAAAAGCGTATTCGTACCTTGGGACAAGTCAGTTCAATGATTCAACACTTCCCAGCTGTTGCAAATGTGGCATAAAACAGCAACAGCTTGATGTATGATGTATCATTTCACGTGATTTCGCTACAGATCCTAGTTAGACGCCTATGAAATCTCACTAAATTTCCTACTAGTGTTTCTGAGTCTGGATGCAGGTTCTGGCCCATAGCCCGCTGTATGGCGTAAGCCTGACAAATCTGAACATTCCGTCGTCTCTTCACAGTTTTCATCTGAATCCTTGCCTCGAAGCGCTGCACAAAATAGGGAAGCTTGATGAGAGGGATACCATCGTGTGTTCGGAATCCCAGGTGTACCATGATGGTGAAGGACATGAAGTACGTCATCCTGGACGAAAAAAATGGCAGATTCCCATGCCAAACCAAGCTCTTCCGACACTTTGCCATTCAGCCTTCATTTTTTGCGGTCAAGTCACACAAGGTCCAGTAGCACATTCAAAGATATGGATATGAAATATAGAATCCTTATCAGCGTCGGACGGTTAAGCATCTCGGACATATCTGCTGCAAGAGTTGCAGCATTTTGGCTTCTTCTTTGTCACGATCTGCAATGATATCGTGAAGTTAAACTTCTTGCATCTTTCAAACTCCGACAAATGTCTGAGACGTGAGGGACTAATGCAAGCGAAGCAGCATGTAACAAGCTTCTCTTGTTTCCTTGTACTTGAAGCCAACGTGGTCGGCCACAGCAGCACAGATTTGGTACATCGAAACATTGCCGATGACCACAATCTCAGCAAATTGTGTGACTATTGCAACTTTTTGACTTGTCAACATCGTCTTGTTAAGCGATGTCACGTTGACCCAAAAACAACAAAAAAGTTGTGTAGAAGCCGCCAGGGACCTTTTAGCCCAGGCACTATGGAAAAACTCAAGCTGTAAACGATGCCAGGCTGTCGACCACCCTGATCACAAGGTCACCAAACGAACTAAATCAAACCGCACGGAAACACCAACTTTGAGCTTTGAAGTCTCATCTTGTCCTCGCATATTGGAAATTTGATTCAAAACTCCAAAACGAGAGGCACTCTTTTCACCGGAAACAGCGGACGTCTGATGCGCCGGACGTTAATTTGATCTCCCCGGAGCCAACTCCGAGCCCCTCTGGAGAAGCATCAGATCAGCCCAATGTCGCAGAGGGATTTTCAGTGTAGATCCTTATTTTACAGTTTTTTCCTCTTGAAATCTTTTTTTATGTAGTTGTTGCGGTAGGGAAAGGTAACACATGGTAACATAGTGGATAATCACATTGTTTTCATATGTTTTCATGTTGGTGATATCCGGCATTCCAATTGCAAAACAAGTTGGGTACGGTGTAGAAGCAATCTGCTGATCTGTCCAGCTTCACCCTTGCTTGCAGACTAGAACACACCATGTAGGTCTTGGGTGAGATGTTGGCGGAAATGATGGGGATCCCCTGGACAAGAACGACCGTGAGAATCAACACACGATTTGGTTGACTAGTTGCAACTTGGAACCTAAGTGACTAAGTGTTGAAAGACAGGGGAGCCCGCCGTCTGCCAAAATAAATAAATCACCGCGAGAACTGCGGGTATTGTTCCCTCTTTTTTGACCGGGGCTTTGGGCCCTTCAAATGTTCACCTTCCCAATCTGCTTGTCCACTGATCACATTCTCCCACTTCACCCATAGTCTTTTGCTGGGCAGCATTTCCAGGTTGGCTCGCACTGCCTTGATTAAGGCTTCACTTTGTTCTGGGGTGGCCATTTGTAGAGCTCGCCTCACCACATAGTGCCCATAGGTGCTGTTCACCAAGGTCGACATCTTCTCACTTGCCACCAGCTCACCAATGAAACGCTTTCGAAAATCAGCTGGAGCAAGGCTAAAGAGTTTTTCCACCACATTTGAAGAGAACTTTTGGATGCTGAGTTGCATCACACGACCTTCCATTTTTTGCAGAATTGCCTGGCATCGCCGTCCACCCCACTCCTCCAAGGCATGCTGAATAGCAAAATTCCCATAGGGATTCTGCACCAACTCCATGGTGTGACGGGCCAGCTGCTTCAGCAATAGATCTGCATGCTTCACCGTAGCCTCCGAAATGCATTTCTTGAGGACGCAAAGCCCATAAGGATGAAATGCAACTTCAAGAATCTGCTCTGCCACCACCGCATAGATGCAATCAACCACGTGGGGGGAGAAACAGGTCAGAAGCCGCTGCACTACATGGGTTCCATTGGGATCCATGCTCAGCTGAATGACTTGGCTCTTGATGGCTGCCATCAGCTGCGATTGTTCCTCTTCCAATTGCAAGAAACCAATGAGCGCCTGTAGGGCATGGGTGCCTCGCTTGTCACAAGCAATTTGACCCACCCTGGGTGCCAATTTCTCTAGCATTCGCTTCCGTTGTTTTTGTGAGCATGCACTGAATGCTGCACTACACAAGTAATTTCCGTAGGAATCGCACATCATTGCCGCAATCTCATCCTCGACTTCTGCAAGGATCACATCCACCGCAGCACCGGAACGTTTCTGAAGCTGTCGCTGCAAAAACTTGCTGCCAGCCTGAGTTCGGGACATCTGCCCGACTTGACCTACTAACTCTTGTGCTTCGCTGGGTAAGTTTGACACATCAATACGTTCATTCTCACCTTCCTCCTTTGGCTTCCTTGTTGAGGTCATATTGGGGTAAATGGTTTCCGCCTTGGAAATTGTTTCCATGGAAAAGACGTTTTCTTTGTCCTGTCTGGGAGGTTCCCGGACTTCCTGTGGCAAAGGAACAGGCATCGAAGGCACACCTGGAAAGCGCCATGGCAAAGGCGCCCCCCATTGAAGTGCATGAAAACCAACTGCCAATTGTTGAGCTGTCATGTCCTGTGGCCGCATGCCCCACATCGGCACATCAGGCATTGGAGGCATTGGAACATCAGGGGCTCCCCCGCAGCTCCCCATGTCTGGAACGGCCCCATGAGCTGGTAAGGGTGGTGGAAACATGGGCCCTGCTGGTCCATCAAAATTGCCTAAGAGACTCGTCATGCCTTCACCGAGTCTGGGTGGTAAAGCCAAATGATTCAATGACGACATAGCACAAGGTGATGGTGTGCTGATTCCAGCGCCACAGCTATAATAATGGCTGGGTTCAGGCGTGTTTTGCACGCTACGCGGCTTGGCGATCGGGGACTCCAATGGTTCCTTGCCCTCAACGATGCCCTGTTCTGGTGAGGGGGTAGAGGCATCCAAGGCGGGTGTGCCGCAAGAAGTGCCCAACGGTGTTGGAGCACTGGAATTCTCATCCCAACCTGTGAGAGGCTTTGGCCGAGGTGGTTTCAATGCTTCCCCAAAGATATTCACATTGTTCACCTCCCGACCCTCCAAACCTGGGGAGGCCTCAGATTCCAGCAATGGCATGACCCATGGCTGATGCCGCTGTGGTTGTGGATGAAAGGTCGCCTGCTCAGGCGAAGGTGGATGTAACTTCCCTGGTGTGAGACGAAGTATCTCATCATCACAGGAAGCAAACACATTGCCAGGCGATGGTGGGCAACCCAACACACGATCAGGAGCAGAATTGGGTCGCTCCTGACTTCGGAAGGGATCCCCAAAGCTAAAGCTGCTGGTATGAGGCCGGTGCCAAAGTTTCTCCTCAGGACGCTCCAAGGCAGGAGACCCAATGGGTGTCAAGGCACTGGAACGCTGGCGACCTCCTCGGCTCCCCTTGTGGTCCGGAGTGGTCGGCAGGCCGCAATCCTCCGTTTCATCCTCTCGGATCGGCGAGATTTCAGTGCTCATGGACCATACTAAGCTGTCAGTAGTTTCCCCCTCTAATGACCACCTTGGTCTTGAGCCAAAGATTATGTCGGTCATCTCATTTGTATCCATCTGCTTGGTCCACGTGTCAAGGTGGCAGGATGAGATGCAATGAAATGCGAAAGGACCGTTCAAAAGCTTGCACATACTGACTGCATGCAAAACAGGTGACAACTGTACTGTCCATCTGCTGTCAATTGGAACATGAGGCAGCTTGTTAATTGCCTCGTAATTAAAGGTGAGAATCGACCAGGCATATGGTAAATAGAAAATGCCTCAGCAAGAGTCGAAGGAAAGCATCTTCCAATCAATGCAAAAATGCCAGGGGCACACGTTCTGACACTGATGCACAGTTGCAGCCAAAGCTACAGGCCCAAGCAATCAGCCCTGAGATGATGCAGCAAATACCTAGGTGAGACAGAATGGACAAACGTCGAGCGTAAGTGCCTTAAAAAGTCTTGTGGATTATACAATATCAAATTCGTGTCATATCAGTACTCAGGTCCAACAATTTGATCTGTGGAGCTGACACATGGAGATTCCATAAGCGATCATGAAAACACAATGGAAGATTAGATGTCCATTCTGAATGTTCACCACCACCACCACCACCACCACCAGCAACAACAACAACAACAACAACAACAACTGCTGCCAAATATACCTCACACTTCCTATGCATGCGTGTCACGTACTTCACTTATGTACTTCATACCTACTTTGGCTCAAGCAAAAAGAGCACCAGGGTGACCAGGGAGACTTCAGTAGATTACTTCAGTATTGGGTAGAGTGCTGTTAGGACTTCAGTTGTTTGATACTACTTCAGAGCTACCCAAATTTCTTATGGTAGCGGAGCTCTGATACGACTTCAGGGTCTCCAGTAGTGAATGGCAGGACTTGCCGGTGATTTTGGTAAACTTCGGTTACCGCTTCCCAAGAGTTTCAATGGAGAATCTTCAGACTGGGAAGACTGGTCATGGAACTTCAAAAGTTACAGCTACCTGGCCATCTTCCAGCCAGACTCGGTGGACTTCTTAGCAAGATCAGAAACTTCGAACACTGAGATTTTAGATGCACACTTCACTGGTGCACTTCCAGCAGAAGAGACAGCAAACATGAGAATGTTTTCTAGGAAACTGCACGACTTGCTTACCAACTTGTGCACAGGCTCTGCTAGACTTCTGGTTTGCCAGAATGAAGCAGGAAATGGATTTGAAACTTGGCGTAGGCTAAGCCAACGTTTCTCACTTCCCGATGCTACCAGACACGTGTCACTTCTGAAGTGGAAGTTCAACACCCAAACTCCTGAACAAGACTTCAATGCCTGGGAAACTGTTAAGGCCAAGTATGAACAACAGACTGGCACTCCAATTCCACATAGCGTACTTGTAGCTACTTTGATGAACAAGACTTCAGACCCTTCAACAACACATGATCAGATGAGGAACACCCTGGTGCAGTACTTCAGGAGCAGGCACATCTTGACTTCTTCGGATTCAGGACTTGCGCCGGGAAACTTCAAAGGAAAGAACAAAGGTAAAGGAAAAGGAAAAGAAAAGAACTTCAAAGGAATGAAAGGCAAAGGAAAAGGTAAGAATTCAAACAAAGGCACAGGCAAAGGTATAGTTTGCTATACTTGTGGAACGCCTGGTCACACGTCTCGTGAGTGTAGCTTCAACAGAGTGAATGCAGTAGATGACAGCTCATGGACTGATACTTCATGATTCTACAGGTATCAGCATATGCTACTTCCAACTTCATCATGGAACAACTTCTATCAGTTGTCAGGACGTGATGAATACATGCCCCCACAGGAGGTGGAGCACTTCTTGCGCTCAAGGATGTAAGCTGGACTTCTGAGACTGGTGAACTTCATTGGAGACGTGAATTTACTTCTGGCATGAGAGAAAGGTTTTTGTCTCACTTCAATTGATGCTCAACTTCCTTTGACGATCTGGGTTGAGATCAAGATTGCATCTTCTTTTGCACCACGAGACTTGTAATATAGCTTTGAACTTCGAGTTCAACAGGACTTCAATCCAGGTTTTGTAAACTTCGTTTTGCTGAAATGCAAACTTCCTTTTGATGATTGATCCAGGACTTGTAAAAGGATTGACTTCAATGTTGAACTTTCACAGGATCGAGATATGGGAACTTCTTTAATTCATACTTCAATTTTTGAACTTCCCATTAATTCATTTGGTTGCGAAGTAACTTCGTGATGAAACTGCCTTACTTCAAGGGAGCGTGTCAAATATACCTCAAACTTCCTATGCATGAGTGTCATGTACTTCACTTATGTACTTCATACCTACTTTGGCTCAAGTAAAAAGAGCACCAGGGTGACCAGGGAGACTTCAGTAGATTACTTCAGTATTGGGTAGAGTGCTGTTAGGACTTCAGTTGTTTGATGCTACTTCAGAGCTACCCAAATTTCTTACCAAGAACAACAACAACAACAACAACAACAACAACAACAACCACAACCACAACCACAACAACAACATCTGGTTTGGGCGGAGGAGGCAATCCTATTTCGCCGGCCTTTGAAAAGCTTCCACCACTTCAGGGAATGTAAAGATCCATCGTAGTTGTGCCTCGACGAATGTTACGACCGAAATGAAACTATGGTAGAACAGCACACCTCTAAAGCTCTTTGCCCTGTATCTTGGCCAAATGAGCTGTGTTGAATTTCTAAGCTAAAAATCCTAACAACAGTCATAGCTTGGTCTTCTGAAGCATGTTTGGTGCTGGAAGTGGTACCTGGTCACATCATGCCCTCCACCTGAAATACTAAGAGTTGCACCAATGAATGCTTCGTGGCTCATGGCGCGCTACCTTAAGCTGACAGTCTGCTCCAACCATGTTGGAAACTGTCTCAAAACCACGTGGCAGGAAATCAAGTGAAAACGCATCTGGGCCATGAGCTGCGATCGTCATGTGATTTCCTGGGGTCACATATGTCGCATCATAATCTATCAACATAAATCAACATCCATGGTCCATTGGCATCAGCTGCATTCAGCTACCATCAACCGCTGGGCCTCGGAAAGAGAAGCCCCGGGACAAAGTGGAGAGTGCCTTGTCTCTGCCTGCACGCGTCTCGAAGACGAGATAGGCTTCAGAACCTCGGCTAGGCACCACCTGGAGGGAAATTGGGAGATGGCAAAATGATTGGAAAATGATGATTGAAATTAGTGATAAAATTCACAGGTCCTTTGCCTGATTTTGCTTCTTGAAGGATTTTTCAAAATCTTGAAGGTTTCGCAGAAGTATCTGCACATGCTGAGAGGCCCAAGGGCGACACCAAGGGCTCATTCACTTTGACTTACCGACATGTACCGACCAGCATGAAATCCAATCTGAAGGGCCCGGACTGCTCTGCACAGAGCGTAGGAGCCTCAAAGCGCTGCGATTTCACTGAAGATTCTTGACGACTGTAGACGATGTGATGATCGGAGCTGTTCCTCTGTCCAACTCTACTTTGTTCGACGTCCTGCAATGTCCTGCAGTTTTTTTTCTTTTCCTTCTGTTAAGGCTTCCCTTGCTACTGTGGTTGTTGCTACTCTACACCTGGAAAATTCATCAAATCCTTGCACGCTGACGGCAGAAGTAGTAAGTAGTAGTGCTAGAGAAACCACATCGTCAACATCCACGGGTGCAGTATAGTATAGTACAATATATATATATATCAATATATCATACTCTGTGATTCAGCTCTGCGTTCACAGCTCAGTGAACACATTCCAGCCGGTTGTAATAACTGCCACCCAAGCAACTCCACTGCAGCATCTTCATCCACTCTGTCCTGCACAAAACAGGTGCCAAACACAGCACACAATCCTTCGTGTTGGATGCATATTATTTGGATGCGGCCCATCACCATCCTTAATGTTTGGTGGGGGACCCTCACTATAAGCTTCACATTGGGGCTTGAAGCCAATCTACAATGTTTGTCCATGGACTACTTCCATTTGTGTGCGTCTTGTTCACTTTTTTCACTACAATCTTGAATGCTCACCCCTTGCTTTTCATTTCCTTCCGCTACGTTGCCTTTCAACCAAAAACATCCTTTCTTGCATTTTGAATCTGATGAAGAAACTGGCCAAACAATGGTCGAGAGCACATGACGTGGTACTGATTCGAATTAATTACTGACCATTCAAGAAACCGCATAACACAGAGTGGGTACAGCAGCAACAATGCAGTCAATCGCAATTAGAGTGAAGGCACACAACCCTGAAAAGGCAAAAGGAGAAAAGGTATTTTCAAAAAACACATGGTTTGATCAAAAGCCGCAAAGATCCAAAAACCAATAGTTGGAAAGGCCGGCCAGAAATCCAAAGAATACCACAATGAAAGATTCCACAACCGACAAGTTCATATAAGGCAATTGCCTCGTTGCTCCATGTCTTCCGACACCTGTCCTTCGACTCCAAGGTTCTCAGCACCATTTTCTCAGCTTCAAAGATGGCCCTGGATTAAAAAAGAAAGCTATCAACGAGAGCTTTAAAGAGAACACCGATGCCGTGGCCCTGCGCGGAAGTCATAATCATATATTAATGATTAATCATAATAATATCACAATCAAATGTTGAATCATTTTCTTCAGTCTTGAGTTTTGTGCATGTGGTACGCTGCATTGTGCTGCCGTTTTTGTTTGGAAAATACTGCTGTCAAGGGACTGACGAAGCATTCCTGGGTGAGCGCGCACTTTCCTTCTGTTATTTTGACTTGAAGAACAGACCCAAGCTCCATGAACTACCAGGTAGCTACCACCACCAGAAGACAACATGTTTCCTTCACCCAAGGCGAGTGGCCACCAGCATGCGGCGTGACCATGTGTCTTACTCCGTCTTCAGCCTGGAGAAGCTCCTCCACCTGATCCTGAAAGCGTGGAAAAGTCACTGCCTTGAAGAACCGTGCCTTACCCCTGAAGCTTCTCACTGCTGACCTTCTTCTCATCATATCTCGTCGCATTCTGGGAATGATACTGGAATGCAGCTAATGCTGCTTCTTTTTGTTTAATGGAATGCTGTTTGTTAGTGTAGCGCGCTGCTGCTGAATTGAGTACTGGCTCCCTCCGTCTGCTTGCAAAATCTAATTTCTAGTAGCATGGGAAATGGTATGTCCTGGCCCGGTATGGTTGTCAAGTTGTCAAAAGTCTTCCAAAATGTCGATTGCAAATTACTTACAGGCTTAGTCCTACTTAACTCAGCATGTTCCATCTCTGATTTGCACTTTTATTGCTTCGACAAGTCGAAGATCCTTTTCTACAGCTTCAGACTCATTTGCACCCAATCCCCAATCCCTTTCATCTAAACCACCTTGATGTGGCCAAAGTTCCAACAGACCTTGGCAGCATGATGGCAATCAACCATGAAAGTCGTTAGAATTGTCAGGATACCACGGCGGCATCAACGAGACTCGGCCAAAACCTCCTCAGCACTCTCTGAATACCGAACCCTCGGAAGTTTCCTGATGTCGCCTCCTCTTTTTGGCAATATGATCACAATTAACCACACATTTCGATATCTGCCACTGGCATTGAACTGAAAGGGGAATGACTGCAAACCCAAGCACAGAGAGCCCGAACAAAGGCGGTCTTTGCAAACGTCGGAAATGTCGTATTGAAATCAGCCACACCGGGGTCTTGCATCTATCATCACTAATTACTACCTTTGTGTCCTTACTCCCTCACAAACATTCCTGAGACCCAATGTTCAGATGAAAAGGTCGCCCATTTCCACTGACGAATGTCTCTTGCTACTCACCCAGCTGTTCCAGGTGCACAGCCCTTTGGCGAGACGGCCCTTTGGCCGCGGACAACGGAGATCACATCAGATCATCCAATTTGATCTCATCTGTGATGGGGATCCTTATCTCCCATCTCCGATCCATCATTGATAGGGACCTAAAGCCTAAAATCTGCAACCCTGAGACTGATCGCAACCTGAAATTCACTTCTTTTGCAACCAGCCTCCAACTTTCCTTAGACTTTTTGACTTGGCAGGTTGGAAATGACGCTTCTGTGTCTCTATGCCCTGCCACAGACCAGTCAAGGTATGGATGCATGATGCATGATGCATAGCCAAGACAAAATTGCTCTACTCGCTTCTACTTGTCGAGCAAGGGACTTGAGCCCAGCTTTTCCCAAGTCCATCGCGACTGCAGCCCCAGCAACAGCCGTTTGAGCTGCCTGCTATGCGGCAATCCGAGGCTTGGCTTTGAAGGGGAGAAAACCCTTGCGAAAGATTTCCATAGAAACTATTGAAGAGGAGCAAACGCTGAATCATATTGTGATATTATTCTGAAGAATGCAGCTCCAGTCGCTTTTCCAGCCTGTTGCCCGGCGGTAGGCTTTTCTCTTTCTGGCGGGGCACTGGGCCCACTGGACATCCCATTTGATGCCGGAGGGGCCGTAGGCGAGTAAACCGGCTGAGGTTCTGCTGGTGAAGCCTTGCAGAAGTGGGAGGGGAAGGAACGTTACGGATTTTTTGCACTTCGGTGAGAACAAATTGCCAGGATGGAAATGAATCGAAATGGATATCGGACATTCAGCAAATCAAAAACGACTGAGTCGTTGCTTCCTAACGCGTTCCAAACAAGCCAGAAGTCTTCAAAAAGTCTCCAAAGATTGGCATGTTCCTTGTCCTGTGTCGGGTTTCGAATGGAGAGCTGAGGCTCCAACATACAGAGCCTGGCGATTGGGCTTCACATCCCACCAGTTCAAAAAGGTTAGGTCAGTAGCTTCAAGCCATGAGTATCCATGAAATATATGAAATTGTAGAGGCTGCATGGCTTCGACTAGACAGCTACACCGCCTTTGAAACCCACACCACGCTTAAACTGCCCAGATTGCCTGTGCTGCTGTCGCATGTGGCATGGATTGCTGCGCCACGGGCTTCCCCACGACAGGTTGGCCAACCACCCTCAGCACAATAAAGTCTAGATGCTGTATGCTGATTGTTTTGGTAGGAATAGTTTTCCACCTCAGGTTCCACATTTGAAGTAAGAACGGACCAATGGGTTCAAGCAAGACCTGCAAAAAGCAGAAAATTGAAAATGCCGGGAGTCGTCGGGGCTGCAGACGATGGATGCTGCCGGCCTTAGCCCGGTCCGGTGCATCTGCAGATGCGGGTTGCATATTGACCAGTCAGCGTAACGTTTTCCTGTCAGATGCGGGTCGCATGCACAAGAACTGCGGTATATTGCCTTTCCAAGTGGCTTGGCGTGGGACCGAGCACCAACCGCATGACAGAAGATGATTGGCAACAATCAGTGCAGGAGAGCACACAAAACCAAAGCACTGCAAATTGGCATGCCTCGGGTGTCGAGACAGAAGATTTGCTGTGTGCTGTCGTGTGCAATTGACCTGTCATGATTTGCCGTTCCAAGGTGCAAATAAGAAGAAGAAAATCAGCAAGAGGCAGGGCAGGAAAATCAGAAAGTCTGTTCCACACGAAAAAGGCCAGCCAGAGACATAGCAATTGAAACCTCACATGTCCAGAAGTGGGGCAACTCTCTTGCCGCTGCTCTCATTCACTGAAAACTGTTTTCCGGCAACTGGGAGTGCGACCAAATGATCCGAAAAAGACCTCACGCTTATGGGATGTGGGGCCGCTGGGCTGTTGCAAACAAAATGAACAAAGGCCCCTCCTAGCCCAGCAGCCTCACAAGGACATGATCCAAACATTTATATATATTTATATAAAAAGATACAAAAAATGCTGCAGCCACCGGGCAAAAAGGTAGAATAGGAAGCCAAAATCGTAAAGGATGATATCCCAGGCTCCTTAGTCCAGTGAAGCTGGTGCGAGGACCAATGCAAATGGCACTCCCTCTGCATGTTGGAATATGCTGACACTATTGGAGCCTAGCATGCAGAACTGAAGCTTGCTCCTGGGCTTCCAGCGTTTCATTTGCTCCTGTCAAGCAAAGATAAGCAAATGAATGGTGAAGAAGACAGCTTTCATAATCCCAAATCAAATTGTATCAAATTGTGCTATCTTTATCTATCTTTTCTATTTGGAGGATGTTGGAGGAATACGAAGAGCATCAACTATCCATATCAGCTGCAGACCACTCAATCCATGTAAAGACATCTCAACCCATCACCTATTCTAACTATTCTAGCATTCCACACGACTTGGCAATCCTTTGCGGGCGGCTGATTGAGCTCTTGCTCTGCTCTTTTCAAGCCTTGGAACAGCCTCCAGGGCCACAAGGCGATGCCATGGATACCACCGATGCTCACATGACATACATCACATTCGTGGAAGATGTGAACTTGATGTCATGTTCTTTTAGCTGGCCTCGTCTGGAGATAGATGGCGAATATGGCATGCCTCATGTGACCACAAGACTCGAAGCGAATGCAAAGCTTCTGAATTATACCGTATATATTTAATGCTCGGTCGCTTGAAGTCTCTACTGGACACCTCCAATTTCCAATTCTACCTTGTCCCTGCTGCACTGCCCTGCCACTGAGTTCGTGTACGTGAGGCTGAAGGCCGCATTCACACCAAACATCATCTTCAAATTTCTCCTACTGCACTCTTCCTCCTGCAGGCTGTCATGACAACTTGCTGTGTTAGCCATTTCTTTGCCCTCGTTTGCCCTTCAACCCGGTCCTGAACCAAGGCGTACACTGAGATGAACAGCGACGGGATGTTGAAGAGCCAACACAGCAACTGGCGTGGCCGCTGCAGGCTTGCAAATCTATCAGCAGAACATCAAATTTTCATTTGCTTAGTGCTTTCAAGATGGACACTCTTTGATACTGAACTCTGAGGTGAAGTGTACGTCCAAAACAAGTAAAACAACTTGAAGCCGAGGCACGACATACATACCCAGCGGTCCTTAGTCATGATTTGCCCAAGCTATCTTCGACATCAAGGAAGACGCCAAGTTACTGGACCATATCACGTCGCAAGGCAAGCAGCAAGATTGACATAAAGGGGCAATACCTGATTCGTCAACACCCGTCAGGTGACCCGGTGAACCCACTACAACGGTTGCCCGGTTGCCCTACACAGCTGCCACAAGTTGATGGAAAAATATTCACATCATCAGCACTGACCCGTATTCTACTGCACAAAGGAGCCATATCCTCCCTTCCTTCAAGCAGTACCAATCATTCTTGAGATAAGGAACACAGACCCACCCAACTAAAGTCAGGAAGGCTAAAAGCAAGATAGCCCTAGAATTCATTAGATATTTGTAGACATTGTAAGTCTTAACGAGGCGACCCTCAAAGCGGCCGAAAAAAAACCTGAATTATTTGCCGGAAGACCCTTGCACAACCCATCACATGCGGTCTCCACGCCCTTGCAGCCTTTCCTGACAGGCATAAGCTGGCAGGATCCCGAACTTCCACGGCAGAATCTAACCGGGCCAGCGTGTGAGTTAAGGGCTCTATGGACACGTCTCAGCCAAGGGACCCACATGCTTGGCAGCCGCCCTCCACGCAATCTGACGGGTGCGATGTCAACACAAATCTGTGGACTGGCAAGAAATTCTGCGAAAAAATCAGCAAATGGTCATGCAAATGTTGCACTACGATAAGTGATTCACTTCTGTTTGCAAGCAATATCACGATCAATGAATATGGGAAATGAAAAATATCGGATCGAGGATATGGATGCTAGGCAACAAGTTACAGCGAGTCAAAGCATGGATTTCTAGGATGGGTAGACGGAATATGCCTTCGCTACTGGTGGATAGTTCACGCATATGTACAAAACCGGCAGTTTCTGCCAGCTCTCGGGATTGCTTAGCTGAAAGATAATGATTAACGAACACCCCTACTGGACAATGGCACAGCTGGCAGAACAATGCAGTGAGAAATAGTGAGAAGCACTGTTGATTCTGCAAAAGACGTACTCAATCCAATGGGAGCAAAAGACCTAAACTTCGGAATTTGCAGCGCTTCAAACGTAGCAGCTATGTCAGCTGTGCTTGTCAGCTGCCATTCCCCTGCTCAGAGTCCAAAGGCCGTTTTGTCTTGAGAAAGTTCACGATTTCCTCGTCAGGGTAGCTACAGTAGCGGCAAGCCAACCAGCAGTGGCCACCCATCCCCACAACAGTCCTGCACTGGTAATGCCATCATAAGCTGTTGGGATCTGCCGTCAAATCCAGCTTCACAGCCCACAGTGCCAACAGATTCAGTGGAGGCTTCAGTAGGCAGCTCGCCAGCCAGAATTCGGTCATTGTGCACCTCAAAAGTTTGAGAAAATGAAAGGCCAAACATGCATGAAAAACTTAAGGTCGTGAGTCTTGCAGGCTGACGTAGCCTTAGCCTCGTCTGTCCGGTCGGATGCTGCAATCGACAAAAAAAAAAAACAAACGCAATAACTCCTCTACTGGCCAAGATGCCTTGATTCCAGCATTATCTGCCCAATATTTCGCCTCTGCTAATGCTTGGATCTCTCCCAAGCTCTTCTGTCCACCTTCCTGTAGGGCTCTTTGCAGCTCGTCGCTCCATAAGCCAATGAAGGTGCCCAAGGCCGGTTCAAAGGATCCCGCGGTGGTCACTGCAAAGACGGGCCAGGACTGGGTGCCGAAGTAAGTCCGGTAGCCTTGGTGGAATGGTCCAGGAGTCCAGGATATCATGTGGAAGGCATGAAGATTCATGAAGATCTTGAAAAGTCAAATGAAGAAAGTAAATGCAAATACAACAAGAGGGAATGGTTTCTAGGCCGCATTTCAATTCTGGTTTGAAAAATTACGTCTGGATCAAGACAAGTCATTGATTGTGCTGCTACATTGCTGCGAGGTGCTTTAGCATTGTTAAACAGTGGGTGCAGAAGTAGTATATCTCTCTGTCCAACACCAGCAGCAGCACATGTGTCCTTCTAAAATCCCATGAAGCCCATTCCAGGCGAGTGCTGCCAGGTCACTTGGCCTTCTCATGAACTCAACCACCCCGCCAGACAAGCAGAACTGATGAAAAATCACAAGACGTCGATGAGGGGATTGCTCCAACATACTGTGATATGCCTGGAAGACCGGGGCTGCAAATGGCGGCCGTGTGCTATTGGAGAAGATCTTCCGTGTCTAGACAAAGATATTAGATATTATGATATGATTAGATGTTACAGTAATTCAATACGAAACGGCAGAGAGGACACTGCTCTCCTCAGGATCTTGTCAGTGCCTATCCTTCTTCCAACTCATTACTGTATCCACCTCTGAGAAAAACAACGGGCGGATCGACTTTCAGCCTGGAACAACATCTGCGAGTAGAGCCTCCATCGATGTTTTGGAGCTCCCCAGTCCCAATCTGGATGTGGATCCACGTCGTGAAAGCCTTCGTGGGACACCACGTCATAGAGTGTGGCATCGCTGTCTGGTACTGGATAGGGCCTCCAAAGACTGTGTAGCCGCTCCACAAGATGCTGGAAGACGTCAGGAATAGAGAAAAACAACATTGGAACGAAAATGAATCATGGCATGCTGGGGAAAAAAACAAAAGTTCACAAATAAGTCTGAAAATACAAGAGAAGTGTCAAGTGCATGTACCACTCATGCTGTTTCATTCCAGGTCCAGCAGGGTGGTTGTGACCATGCGAGACCAAGAGTAGCAAGACACTTCGCACTCCGTTGGCCGGGATGCTATGGGCAGCCCGCTCGCCACGGAGAACTTCCAAGACAGTCGCAGCGTTGACCTAAGCCAGGAAAAAAAAGTCTTCGGAAAAGGCTTGGAAAATCATGAAAAGAGAGTGAAAAACATGAAGAAAAAGTTGTTCCCTCGTGTTTCATCATTGTGAAAAAAAATGATTCTGGACTCCTCAAAGGACTTGCGCAAGAGAAAAACCCAGCATATACTGTATCACACTCATACTCTTTCAGTTTCTTTCCGAACTCCCAACATCTCCCGCAGCTGTCCCACCTCTGAACCATCATAATGTGCCCCACCATCTGCCATGAGATCAGCACAGGACTCTAAGACTTCGGACAACTGTTGTCGCAACATGGGTAGCAACGCTGATCGTCCCGCCAACCTCTTGGCTGCCTCCTCATCTTTGCTCGCTTCCCTCAACCATCTCACAGTTTCC
Source organism: Breviolum minutum Mf 1.05b.01 (assembly GCA_000507305.1). NCBI lineage: Eukaryota > Dinophyceae > Suessiales > Symbiodiniaceae > Breviolum > Breviolum minutum. Next base: position 128,046 of record DF240192.1, read on the forward strand.
TGTAGCTGGGCAATGACAATGACCTTGTCTCGTCCGAAGAAACGAACCAAACGAGAATAGACTCGACCGATCCATTGCAGGGAACAGTGACCTGCCAAGTACGGCCCAGGGCGTGTTCCCTCATAGTCCGGCCGCATTCGCCCACCGTGCTCACCACCTGAGTTGTGGGTGAAGATGGCAAAACAAAACACTCCAACAGGCAATGCATTGGAGAGAACAGCGCGAATGAAATACCTCAATACGAAACCGTGCTTCAAGGCTCTTCAGGAAACAGTACCTTGTGATTTGTAGTCCAAACCCAGGTGCATATTTCTATCATCTCGGGTCACTTCGGAATAATTCTTACTTCTTTTTGATGTTTGTTTTCATGTTTGCCACGCGATCCATTCGACTGTCATTTTACTCTAAGCTTTTGACCCACCAACATCATCCACGCGTCGCCGTCGCTGTTGGCATGTAATTGTGCTAATTCGACCGCTTCCTCCACGGACAACTGGGAACTCTGAGCACGGAGTTCCAAGGTATGTGTTCGACAGCAGCGCGGGGCGTCCATGCATGGCGCGGCGCATGGATCCCTCAAAGGGATGCCAGGTGGCAAATGATGCAATTTTGAAGATATTTCATGTGAGTTTTCATATACATTATGCTTTTAATGTTCGAGTCTTGGTTCACTGCGTAGGGCGGATGGTTTCGAAGATTGGGTGAGGAGAGCTGCTCAGCTACTTTGACTGCAACTTGTCAAACTGCCGGAGGTGGAAGATGTATCCCATCACTTCCTATCAATAATCCTTCAGATCTTAAGATGCACCAATGTGACTACACACTGGGATCATGGATACAGCCTTGACGCGATACCATGGGTTCAACTATGGCTCTTGAACGGAAGAGCTGCCGCTGGTGCAAAGCACAATTCCTTCATGTTTCACCACTTCACCATCAATCAAGGCCATGCCCACAGCTCCAGCAATGATTTGGCCGCCTTGACAACCTTTGCAAACCTGCAGTTGCAGGAACAGCTTCGGATGCTCGCAAAAATGGCCCACTTTTTAGGCGCAGTTGATTTGACAAGAAAAGTAGCACAGGCCATCAGCCCACGCCGCACAGTCTCAAGTGCTATCAATTCGGGCGCCATACAGATCTGAAGGGAGTATTCAATGATATTCAATGCCAAAGGCTAGATTCCTAGATAACCCAGTATGGAAACCAAATGTCCATGTCATCATGTCAGTGTTTTATCATGAAAAAGTCCTGATTCATGTCAAGGGGTTTGAATATCAAGCTTGATAGAATCATAGGGCGACCAAGCAGCGTAGTACATCACAGCATCAGGGGCGGAGGAATAGACTTGAGCTGAAACATAATGGGCATGGGCTATTTTGCTTTCGTCGAGTGAGTGCAACAAATGATGACATGATATCGACATAGATGCTTAGATGGTGCCAAAATATCACATCCTTCAACTCTCGCACATGTTCGCATTCTATAAAACGTGTGATCTTCATATATCTTCGTAAATATCTTCGTAATGAAACTCAAGATAACCTTCACAGCAACACGATTTTGTGATTCTCCCCGTTGCGGCTGAGGCACCGAAATTCCCACGACGGCTTGTCCTCGGCTTTGGCCGTTTGGAGCACGGACCAGCTGTTTGGGCCAAGCCCTGCCCAGCCAAGGTGCCGGTCAAGGAGGCTACAACGTGAGCCAGTTGAGATTCAAGATCAGCATCCTGAGTTGCAAAGCTTCCCAAGTTCCTTGAGTTGATTCGATCAATTATGATCAATTCATCATAGCTTATCTTAACTTATTTTCAAATACCCAAGTTTAATACACAAACAGGAAAATCTGATCATGCAAGGTCCAGTGTACAACCACAAGGGCCCCTGCACAGGCTAACTGGGACTTCGCACTTCTGCTGAGATTGGCGGCAAGCCCTTCACCAACGCAGCGAAAGCCTGTCACGTGAGATCATACGTACTGTGGAAGTGCAGCCTTGAAACTACAAAACGTTGAACTGAAACCAAGGAGGATTCCAGTGATTCCAGGTTTCTTTCAGTTCTTCAACAAGTGTATACTGTATACATGTCAGTATGCACTTCCCAACATGTAGGGTGGATTTGTGTAGCTCCATGGCTTCGTGTATCGGACATGTTGCCACTCCCGCGCCTTCATACTGTCGTGCGCCTGCAGTCATGGAGAATCAAGCAACATTCACCGGATAAATGATCGTTGGATGACATCGAAAAGCGGTTTCAAATGTTTGACTCAATTTTCGATGTCAAAGAGTCAAAGCAATCTATTCTTAGTCCATCTCCAGTCACTGCACAGGTTTGACGTCAAACTTTTGCATCAAAGCAACGTTGCTCTCTTGGAAGAGACGCCGCTGCCGAAGGCCATGGTACAAGCATCCCAGAAAGGTCACCTTCATGCGGGGGTTTAAGGGACGACAAAGATCTGGATTTCACAAACTTCGCAAAGTCGTAGTGACAGATACTCATCCCCTTTCACATGAAATATATGAAATCTTTTGCAGCCACGCAGCGAGGTAAGCAAATGCGAGGTAGACAAGCTTTGCCCACATCAACCTAACAAAGGCAGTTGCTGCTGATGTGTTTGGAGTTTGGACTTGGACTTCTGCCCCAGCCTCTGCTGAAGAGTATGGCCCCACGCAACCAAGACACAATTCCTCCAAAGCAAAAGCTGAAGTGTGTTGTGAGCAAACAATCCTGGTCTTTCTATGTCTTTCTGGTCTTGTTCTTATCTCGTCTTTGTGCCATGCTGACTTGCGCAACGACTCGTGAAAGCCTTCAACAAACAGGAAGGTCGGCAGGTTCGCCAGTCACCCGAGAAGCGTCTTGGGATGTGTTAGGAGATGTTAGGAGCATCACTGCGCCAGTCAGACTCCCTCCCAACAAACCATCTCCTGTAGGCCGTACCATATGGCTTCCGCCCCAATACGAGCAAATCTGAATCTACCTGGATGCCGTGAAGTGCGCAACGGATGCAACATGTCATTACCAGCACAGGTCAGTTGGCTGGACAATCAGCACTAAATTTGAGAAGGAAAGTCAGGCCATAAACATCTTATTCTAAATGATTTGTAATTGGCTGGGACATGCCAGTATGAGTAGGTCTGAGTACAACAACCATAGATTTCTTGAAGTGACGATTCAGGAGCATTCAGTAACTCAGGAAACAACATATAATAACCAAACTGCCGTGCGCCAGTCTGATGATTGCCAAAGGCACTGCGTAAGCAAGCAACACCCACGCAACTCCAAGTCCCGTGGCCCAAATCACAACCTGGCGAGGATTCAAACATTCCAACAAGCAAAACGAGTAAAACAAGTGGCGCACTGTTGTGGCCCATCAAAACTTGCCACTGCCCCCAAGACCAATAAAGTTACCAAATCTACGAGTTGCTGCACTGCACTGATGTCACAAAGCACTTATAGGTTGCTAGAAAAGGCCAAGGCCAAGAGTTAGCCGAGGATCGTGTTCTACATATCTCCACGGCCCTCTTGTCCTATACCGATTCTGCTGTATGCCCGTCAAAAACAAGCCGAACGGATTGAAAATCCATCTGATGTTCACCCTTCTCTTTGCAGCCGGGAAACGGCCGCCAGGAAATTGAAATGGAGTAGAAGCCCGGGTCCGCCCACTTCAGTGCAACAGAGATTCGTCGACAGTGGCCAGAGCTCTCGATTCTGATCCCGATATTTCTGTTGCGAACGGGCACCCAATGCAGTATCCAAACCTTCCATGTTGGTGGCCGGTCGCCAATGCAAATGCACCAAGTAGGTCACGAGCACCAGCACCAGAAAGACCAGTATTCCAGCGACCAAGCAAATTATCCACAAGTATTCCAGTTCACATTTTCCGGAAGGAGTTTGCCGATACCAGGGTGCACACTCCAAACAAGTATCTGTGCCATCCAGTTTCGGACGGTTGCAGCCTTGATGTGCAGCAAAGGTGGTGACATTGGTTGCTGCTATGGCAAATAAACCAACTATGGCCAACAGCTATGGTTCAAAGATCCGAATTGTAACACCATGCTTTGCACAATGCTAGTTACTCCTTATGTACGAACACTATACACTATAATACTAGCTATATGACTTTTAAAATGAATTGGAAAGGGCCAACAACTAAGGCTAAGACCATCCACCAAAGCACCTCGGCAGGTGCCAAATTCTTGATCTGGAACTGGTGCATCTGGATTGTAGAGAGCACACTGGGAGGCCACCACGCAGCTCGCTGTGCATGACGGCATGCCATGCCGCACATCCATGGCATGGTATGGGCAATTTCCAGGGCACTGGGCATCCATGTCGAAGGATTCATTCAATGTTACAGACTGGTTGCATGGCAAGGTGGGTCTGCTTGGCAGTTCAGCTTCAACTTGCCCTGCACCTGCCAAGGAGGAGCCAGGCATGGAGTTGCACACTGAGGAGAATGCTGTCAGCCAGGGCAGTCAAGAATTTGGCTTCATGTGGCTTCTGGGCTCAAGGAATCCGATAATTCGACATATTCTAACACTGGAACTATGTGCAGCTTTTTCACGGAAGAACTGCCCCACCTGCTGGCAGTTCTGCTACCCCGGATTGATCCGGCCGGGTCACATTGGAAACAGCTACCTGCCAGGCAAAAGCAATGGAAAATTCAGCGAGCCTGCAACTTATGGTGCAGATTCCTGTCTTCCCTTGATGCCTTTGAAATATCATCAGTACATCCAAGTAAATCAAATGATGTGCCCACATCCGCTAGAGGACGCGCAATACACCACCCGCCTGCATTAGCACTTGTCCTGAGCACCAAAGAGAATGCTTGAATTCTTCCATTTTCACCATCACTGGAAGTGGCCAGCCTGGCAATCTCGAACATTCTGCGGGAGTTGCCTCAGATGATTGTGGAGACAGTGAAAAAAATGTAAACATTCCTTCTGAGAAGTATATATATGTACATAAATATGTGTATATATGTGTATATACATACCTATGTAAAATGGATGAGTACCGGTCTTATGCTGGCTTGTCATAAAAATGGATGAGTACCGGTCTTATGCTGGCTTGTCATAAAAATGGATGAGTGCCGGTCTCATACAATCTTGTCATAAAAATGAATGCAGTCCTGTCTCATGCCATCTTGTACATAAAAATGGATGCAGTCCTGTCTCATAC
>DF240193.1:0-43848 GCA_000507305.1 Breviolum minutum Mf 1.05b.01
AAGGAGTAAAAGGGTGCACCAGGGTCTAGAGTAAACTTCACGTGTTGACTTCAGGGTTGAGTGCTGTTAGTGACTGTTAGTGTACTTCGTGTTTGTTTACTTGTGCAAGCTACTTACTTTTCGTATGTTGTTGTTGTTGTTGTTGTTGTTGTTGTTGTTGTTGTTGTTGTTGTTGTTGTTGTTGTTGTTTTCAGGATTATGATTCATGGCTTTTTGATGGGGGAATCCCATCTTAAAAACCCAACCAAAAACGCCACTACTACCCATCATTGGTGGAAAAATTTGGGGCCCCACCTCCCAACCCCAAGATGCCAGCGCAAATTCTGTACTAAAAATTGTGGCCTGTCAACCTGGTTCCTTCTAAAAGACGAAGAGCAGGCAGAGATTCTGGAAGCGGATGGGCAGTTGGAGAGCCTGATGTTTTTTTGTTGTGTGGCACGGTGTTGATTTTTGTTTACAAAGAAAAGGAGAGGGATATTATGAAAGTGGACCAGCTCAGGAGGTGTTTTTTGTAAGAAGATATGATAGATATGATATCAAATGTTTCCCATGAGTATAGCTGGCTGGAAATTGGATCCGGATTGAAGATGTATTTCCTATTGAAAATGGGGATATTCCAGCTAGCTATGTTAGTTTACCAGAGGGTAAAATGATAATGAATCCTTTGCCACTTTTATACAGTGTCCTGATGGCCTGATTTGATAGAACATCGACCATTCGACCTTTAAACAAACTTTTCCTAAAAAGCTGTTAGTTTTCAAGAGATGGAGTCATAAGTATGGGTTACATCATGTTACATCCCCGAAATTTAACATAGCCCCTGCAAAAATGATTTTTGTTGGTAGATGATCCTTTCCTTTTGGGGCCCTGCCTACTTTTAGGGGCGATTTCTGTTTACCAAGTCATCTCCTGCTGAATTCGATGTTGTATTCATTTTTGGACCCAGCCACCCTTTCGACCGATCCGTTTTTCGTGACGAGGTTTCTCCTGCGCTTTAGGAAAGCTTCTGGAAATGTCGGGGAGGACCCAGCTGGCAATGCCCTGGATCCAGGATTTGATTGATTCGGGAGACAGGTGACTCCCCGATTCCGTTAAGGGATCCTCCAAGCACCGAAACTGAGATTTTGGTTTCTAATGGAAGCTAAAGGACCTATGCATTTTGTCGGAGGTGATTGGACCATCCCTTGCTCATCTGAAAATATGACGATTGATGATATTGATGCCGCATCGGGATTCGGGTTTAATTTGGGTGAATATGCAGGTTTCGGGGGTTCAGTTTTCTGATGCTGTTGGATTGGGAGTGTTGGGGAAAGCTCCTGAAAGAGCAGGCAACAACTCTGGCAAATATGTTTGTGCAAATATTTGGTTATGCAACCTCACCACTCTAGACATGGTGGATTTCTTTTTGGGAAGTTCTCTCAAAAACTCGGTTAAAGTTGAAGGTCCGTTTTTCGGATTTTTTTTTTTTGTAATCAAACTCACGGGGAACAGAATTGGAACAGATGATTATCGCCCTTTGGATTTGTTGATCTAACAATATCTAACAGTGTAACATCTAAGTAACCTTAGTGCAAGTGATGGGCTACATGTTTTCACCTGTCATCTTCGGATCTGTGAAATGGTGACCGTGTGCCAATGCTTACTTGGTGGCTAAGATTGGTGGTTCTACTTCGTTTAGTTTTAGATATCCCCTACTGGGGTGTCCATGGAAGTGATCGTAACTAGTTAGTAAGTTGGTTTCTAACATACTTAATGGACTTATAACCTACTTATATAGGGGTTATAACCCACTTACTACTGTAAGTACCATGGATCTCCCAGTAAGTAACAATCCCTTTGAACAAATTGATGATTCTTAATCACCGAGATGAGCCAGCAACCAGCCTTTGGATCTGTGACATGTGTCAAATGATTGAAACCTCCCCTGATTTCTTGTACCAACATGTGATCTTCATCTCGGATCACATAGTTAATCCCTGGGTGTAGTTCGAAGAGGGGGATGAGACTATTGGCAATGGGTCTAGTTTGTGGTTTTATAAATTCATGTCCTAGGTTTCCCTTTAGGACTCATATTTTCCAGATGGGTTGAAACTACAAAGGATGACATCAAACCTTACAAGGAATCTAAACTTGTACACAGCCTGATTCTCAAAAGTTTCTTTAGATCCTAAAAGCAGAAATACGTCATGCCATTGTTGTGGGGTCCAGCATATCCTTAGGATTCCTTTGAAAGAGATCATTGTTTCGGGATATGCCTAATATCAGTTTCAGCAACATGAACATAATGATCAGCCGTAGATGCTCTCAGGAATCCCGATCAACCAAGCTTGCTTGGAAAAACATAGCACAAAAAAAAACAGCTCAGAGCACAACCGGAACCACAACACAAGATGCCATGTTTCCACGTAGAGATCGAAAGATGTGAGAGAAGTCTTTTTCGTCCTGATGGCATCCGAAAAAGAAATTTGCTAAGGTCTATACTGTCTACATTTCAAAGATATTAATGTATTCTCCAGCCTCGCAACAAAAATCAGATTCTCCCCTTGAGCCCGCCCCAGTAAAAAAGGCGAATCTAATATTTAGTTCTGAGGTGCGCAGCTACAAAGATCTTTGCGCCAGGTGGCTGGGGGTCGTTGGAGATGGCATGGGCCCGGAACCGATCGTTATGAATGGAGTGACATGGGTAGCCCCCATGAATGGCCGAAATTACAATGGGTAAGCGGTTTTTATAACTCCTACAGGTGAAGTTCTTGGGACCCTACGGCCCTAACTGGTAGGGAAGCACTGAAAGGACAACTTTTGAAGGTGTGACTAGTCCATGAAAGTCCATGAAATTCGCTGAGGTTTACTAAGTTAACACAGGCAACGGGAAGTAACTTGCTGCTGGCTGGTTTCAAAGATGTAGTATGTATTATAGCATTGGTTTCATGTGGGGTCATGGAAATTAAAGAGTACTCGCCTCTGGAAATAAGGCAGGGACAATGAATCATGAACTAACAATGATCAAATTAGACAACAAGCAAATCCTTTGTCCTTTGGAACTGAACTGGGTCGACTTTTGATGAGAGGTAGACCCAGTGGTACCCCTCAATGAAATCTGGTCATGACATTCTTTCTGATGGTTGATAAAGGGGAGAAAGGATATCAGGGGAGCGGATAAGATGACTCTTTATGTCTAGATGAACAATACGTAGATGAGTGGACCAGATGGTTCTTTGAAAGGGGTGGATTGTGGATTCCACTAGGATGACAGTAAACAAACAACACCAGTTTGTCTAAGTGGTTGGGATATGCTTATACTTCAAATGATCGCCATCCAATTGTATGGAAAGAAAGTCGCCAACCCAAATTCACCTTGAAGTTGGTTGACATTGGGCAATTTACACAAGGTTTGTAAACAAGCGCCCTTCAGCATCAGCCAGATACACGCCAAATTATATAGGACTCCCTGTGAAGAGACAACCCTGGATGGCCATTTTGTTGCTGCTAGGCTCCTCACAAGCATGAACCTTTGAGGACTCCAACGAGAGACGTCTCGTTGGATTCAGGATTCAACGTCGGTCTGCCGTTTGTTTTCTCGGTGCGACAAACAATTACATGTTCTGGGATGAATGAAAGGAGAATGAAATTTGCCACAAGATTGTTTTTTTTTGTATGTCAGTAGTCACTATCGTAATGGCATTTTTACAAACTCGGGAGTTTGTTTGAGTTGATAGAAGTTTGCGTGGTTTTCATAAAGATGAAATTTCAATCGTTACCATCAGAACAGTGCGATCCGAGTTGAAAAAGATGCACTTCGCAATGTTATTTTTTGCCTTGTTTGGATGTTGTTTCATGTTCGATGGGACAGAGCCCAATTCTCTCAAACACAGGGAGTTGGAGCAGAAACCATCTTTGCCCAGATTGCCCAATGATGCGACAATCGCTTTAAAAACGCGTTGCATGAATTGATTTTTCTCAAAAGCCTCGCGAAAGGTCTTGGACAGGTGCGAGTTTGTAGCACTAGGCTATGACAGAAGCTGGGGTACACGTTTGATGAGACATTTCAAAGATATACCTCCTAGAAATCTAACATAGATACCAAACATGGCCACATTTAAATGGAACCACATTTTCCAAACCATCATTCTGGGTATGCATGTTACAATGTTAGTTTTCGGGGCTGTAAGTTGAGTTTAGTGAATATACTAACCTTCCATGTTTCACGATAGTGCATTCCCGTACTCATTTGCAAGTTGACATCAGGTTTGGTACCAAGAAAAGCACATACCATTCACATACCTCTCCATTGGAAACTCTTGAGGGGAGCAAAGAAACCGTGAAACCGGGTTTCAGTTTGTGATGAATGTCCCTCTTTGGGCGAAAACTCGCTAAACTCTTCAACACCAACCATCCCATTTTTTGATAAAGACCCTTGAAATGATGATGTGTGTCCTATTCATCGACCTTCTTATTACGATCTTTTAGTCGCAATTGCTTTAGAAGGGAAAATAGTGCAGTGAACTTTTGGTTCTCGTTGTTTGACATAAACATGGATATCGATCTTCGCGAACTAACATGTTTTTTTCTGTAAATCTGATACGGGGAAATGGGCGGAAAAGTACGGTTGGCCCAAAGAAAATGGGCAACAAAAAACCCATAGCTCATGTTGAATTTAACCCCTTCCCTGAAATCTGAAACTAACATGTTCATATTTTTTTTGCCCCTAAAAATGGTGGAAACTCCAAGTCCGGCATCTCCAAATCTTCCAGAAATGCTTCCATTTTCAGGGAGGGTCAACTCTCTAGCCCCCCAAGGCACCAAGACGATGGCTGCCAGGGTGTATATGGTTTATATCAATTTATATCATATATACCTGGAACCCCAAGGCCAACCATTCATAAATGCTTGGCTATCAATTGGATGATTATTTCCAACCTTTACATAGGAAAATGGTTGGAAATCACCAAAAATCCATCCATCCATCCATTTTAAACTGGTTGGCCTTGGCGTTCCAGGTACATGTGTTTTTCCACAGTTTCATTGGCTTGCTACGTTTGATGCTTTTTTGTTCCGGCGAGACCGACTTCCCAGGAAGGAAGGGAATATCCGGGAGCTATCCAACGCATAATTTTATTGTGTCATGTCGGTGCAGATGTTATAATTTATTCACTTTGAGTTTTTGGCAAATCCGGCCTTATTTTTTTTTGAATTGAGAAAATCACCATTTTGTGGGGGGAAATTATTGTGGCCATTGACTCGGAGAGATGGGATGTTCAGGATTTTATACATCTTCTAGCATGGCCAGGAAACCGAAACGCGAGGTTTCTGTGTGCATGGCCCCTTCTCTCGAGACGAGGGGAGGTGTCAACCCCTAAGGGAGCGGCGGTGTCGAGGCCGGTGTCGGGAAGCCATGGGATGTTGGAGGGAAGCCATGTGCCAATTCAAGACAACTCACCAAAAAAGATGCTGGGTGGTGGCAACTCAAATATTTTTTATGTTCAACCCGATCCTTGGGGAAATGATCAAATTTGACGATCATATTTTTCAGAGGGGTTGAAACCACCAACTAGGATGGCTATAAGCCTACAATGTTGGCTACCTTCTATAGTATTTTGCCTTGGATTTTTGAAATTATTGGACGTACATCTCTCCTGTGTCAATTTTGGAATGGCTTGCTGGAAAGCATCCAAGACCAAAGTTGCGCTGGATTCTTGAACTGCTGAAATGGTGAGATTTCGATTGCTATGTTGTTGAAATGCCTGAAATATTACAGAATACGGACCTCCACTAACAAACATAGCAATGGATATGATTGATTTTCAATGAGTATGCCGAGTATGCACATGGTAAATGTTCCTTTGCCATGTTAGCTTATAAGACAGTATATTCAGTGTGTCACCCTCCCGGTAACAATGGAAAGTCAAGGGCAATCGGCAATAGGGCAATAGGGATCCCTACTAAAAATGTCTAATAATTTTGGCGGTCACTGTTTTAGTCTTGGTTTCAAAATTTTATGTTCACGCAATTTGCTGAGATTCGTCCTTTTATATTTTTTCAAGAGTAGATTGGACAGCAAAACAGGAGACAAAAGAGTAACCACAAAATGGAGTGCTATTTATTTTCCAAAAGTTGAACGATGTGTTATCATGTCAGCTCCAGAAATGAACACTGTAGGAATTGTCATGTCCTGTATGATAGCAATTTTTCATGGACTGCCGCAACACCGCCAACCCGGAGCGCCAAATCGCTGGTGAATGGACCGGAAGAACCGATCAACCGATCGGAACAACCAAGTGGATCTGCTCAAAAAAAAAGGTGGGAACACGGCAGAACGTGGTGAAAGCGTGCGAAAGATGTAAGGATGGGCACAGATATGATTTGGAAATCCTCCCGCAATGGTCTTCCCGGAGGTTGTTTTTTTTGGGGGGGGCTAGTTTTATGGCACTCTTTGTGGGGCAGAGTTATTTACATAGATTTTCATGGCTGGTCAACCTACACCCCCACAACCTACCCCGCCCAGGAAGAAGGGTTTAAGAAGGCCTCATTAAGGGAAACCGATGGTTAATAAGCCCTGATCACAAGGCCGGCTATTTCTGGGAGGGTGCGTTAGGGAGGGGTAGTTTGACCAGCCATAACATTTTCCCCCTATTCTAGCCAAGTTTCTGAGTGACGTAATACATTCTCCTAAGTTGCGTAGGAAGAAGGCTTGGGAGGGAATTGATGGAGATGACTCAGGATTGTGTTTCTGTTTTGTGAATTCTTCACCAACATTTGAAAGTTGGTGATATCATTTCCATTTTTCAGGTAAAATGGAGGTACTCACCTATATGAGCTGTATTGTAAGTAAGGCTTATGTGAGGGAAACCCCACCTCCCAAAATAGCCTCATAAAAGGTAGAGGCAACCCTCCATTGTACGTACAGTACCTGAAATTCTTGGTGATGATATCATCCACTGATGTCAGTTCAATGGGAATCTCCTGGGGCCTGGGCGTCTTCGAGGAAGAAGTTCCCTTAGGAACTCATATCCCTCAGGGATGTGTTGTATGCCAGTCTCATTGGGATGAGATCATTGACAAACTGCAGGGTGACATCATCCGAATAGGCCAAAAATATCAACAGGTATTCGAGCAATGGAATACCCCTGGTTATTGACAAATCCAGCTTGGTGGAATTAGGATGAAATTCAGCTTCAGGCCACAGGCAACTTCAGCCTAGTAGCGACATGTGGAGATAAAGTTTGTGTGACTTCAGGGGGCAATCTTCTGCTATTGTGCTTGATGTATCTCTGCCTATCTCAAGCGTTGCCACACTGCAATGATGCAACCTTTCCAAAGAAAAGTCAGCGAGATCTCCAAAAAATGTCAGGATTTGATTAGGTCACAGACAAAATATCTCGCTATTGTTGGACACATTCTTGCACCAGCTGATATGGTCAATATACCAGTGCTTTCATCTAACTTTCTACAGTTTTTAAACATGAATTTGATTCAATCCCAACTCTTCCACTATCAGGGAACTGTTTTCCCGGGTTGCCTCGCAGAAACTGACGTTCCACGCCAGGCCACGCCACTCAGGTACCCTTTGATACCCACCCCTCCCTGAAACTAACATGACATCTTCCCTGAAAAGCCTGATAAGTCGGATCCGTTTTTTTTGAAAAGCCTGTTTTTCAGGGAGGGAACAAAAACATGCCTGGCTGTTAGTTTCAGGGAGGGTAAACCCCCATAAAAAAAGATTCGCACCATTTCAAATGTTTCATGTTGTGTTCATTTCTGTTCCACCTTGTAGGGCCATGTTTATGCTTATCAAGGTGAGATATTCATAACCTACATTCCACCTTGAAGCAGCCGAAGCAACTCCACAAAGAGATGTCCCAGGAAGTGCTGGTAAAAGCTTAGGATCAGTGGGTTATAACCCCGACAAAAACGGGTGTTTCCAAAAATAGGGCTACCCCAAAATGGATGGTGCAAATAATGGAAACCCCAATTAAAGTGGAAGATTTGGGGGGTACCACCATTTAAGGAAACACCCATACCCCATTTACACACCATCTACAAACCATTGATCCTAACTTCCAACGGGACATCCAAGCAAGCAGTCGTTAAATCTTGACAGCGACCGGGTTCCCAATGGCGGTGCCACTGTCCAAGAGCGAGTTGGACTTTGCATTGCAGGTGGGTCCCAAGTGGTGCTTCTTGATGTGGCAACTGTAAAGGAAAAAACACACAAGAAAAAGAAAATACAGCAAGATATACGCTGAAATAGATCATAGACACATGATAGATCTATATATGTAATATTTATATATATATATGTATGTATGTATATTAGATATTAGATAATTAGATCAGATATGTTTGGTTGGCTTATTTTTTACATGACGTTTTTTTTAAACGATTTTTGGGACTTGTTCATTTTGGTTTTTGCATCACCGGTGTTTTCCAAACCCAGCTGAATCTCCAGCCAGGCCTTGCGTGTGGAGAATGTACGGGTCGGGTTTTGCCTAGGGGATTTTGTTGGGCCTGGTTGCCTTGATGATATACCCTCCTGGGAACTAACATATCCTCTGAAAAGTCCGTTTTGAAGATGATTTTCCTTTTCCCCAGGTGGGATATGTTAATTTCCTGGAGGGTACCCTCCGGTTAACGAAGATAGCCATAGAAGATGCATGAAAAATCCTGGTAAATACCATCAACATGGTGGATTCCCCCATCTGCTATGTTAGTTTTAAGATAGCAGCCCTAAAAATGATGGTTGGAGGACTACTTTGCTTTTGGGAAGGCCTATTTTCAGGGGCGATGTTAGTTTTCCGGAGTGTACTAGGAACCTAGATATTATGGCTAGTCAACCTACACCCCCCCAACGTACCCCCCAGAAATAAGGGTTTACTGTGATAATAAGGCCTTATTAAGGGAAACCAATGGTTAATAAGCCCTGATCATACGGCCGGGGGGTTACGTTGGAGGGGTAGGTTGACCAGCCGTGATATAACTTCGAGTGCTTGCTCCCCACCCAATAACAGTGGCCAGGCGGCTTACATTTGTAAGGGATGTTCGGGCGATACCTATAAGCCTTCACTTTCCATAGTAATTAGGCATCTTGGGAGGGGCGTCACTTGCATCCCAAACTATCAAACTTACCGACCGCTGAATTGTTGAAGTTTGGAGCTTTGTGAAATTGGAGTTGTGTTAGGGTGATCTCTACGGATTGTACCTATGGGATTCATTACCATCAAACTGACCACCGTTTGGGAGAATCTTTTTGGAACTTTTTCCAAGAATCTAACAAGCAAATCCAAGTTTTCAAGGGAAGGGATCGTGTAAGAATGTGACATCACGCCAAAAACACCCTCCTTTTTGGAACCAATACAAATTTGATATATTTGCCTGCAGCCAAGGCATGTTTCAGTCGATGATTTTCGGAACTTCCCAAGGTGAGATATGTGATCCTTCCCTGGGTATGGCAGTTTGCATCTTGGGACCTTGGTCCCACCCCGAGGTAGATGGAAGGCCCTTGACGGCGTGCGCCGGAGTTGGGGTTTATGGCTCCAACTTGACGCGCTGAGTTTTGGGCGAATTTTGGGGGTGGAAGGTTTGGGGTGCCGTATTTTCGGCACCATCCCCAAGTGCACCATGCCAAAGCACCACTTTGCACATCATACATCATGGTCCTCCAACCACCGCAACCACCGGCCTTCCAACACGATGAGTTTTCCAGGTATCGACGCCTCGGCATTCGTTTTGGAGCCACGCATGGCGAGGTGAGTCGATGCCATGATGCGATGCGGCGATTTGTTGATAGGAATCTCTGGCATTTGTTGACAGGAATCTCTGGCAAGATCTTCCGGGAAGAGTGTAAAACAATAGCTGGTTGTTTGGATATGTGATTCGTTCCCTGGAAAGTATCACCTGGTTAACTTGTACAGTCAGTACATCAGTTCTACTAATGAAGTATTAGGAATCATCATTAATCCATTTATGTAATGCGCAGCTATACACAAATCTACCTAGTTATGTCATCGTTATCCACATCTCCCTGGTATTTCATGGTTCCATGTACCACGATGGCCGGGTCTGTTTTTTGTTGGGTCACCGTTTTTTCGGTGATCAAAAATTACTCCAAGCCAGGCTACAGGTACATGGTTGCAATGTTGCTTGCATGAATGCCACTTCACCATACCAGTAGGTGCAAATGTGGCAATGTTGTGCATTTATAATCATAATATATCATGCAGTTGATCAATCTGATCTATAATGATCTTATTGCTCAATAAAATCAGAACGTTTGTCATCCATCAATCCATCATCCATCCATCCATCAATCCACCAACCTATCTATATGTTGATCACCTACATCACCAGCAAAAACCTCACCACAAAAATTACCTGGTCACTAGGTAAATCCTGGCCACACTGGGATGTCCATGGTACTTAGTAACTGGGTTATAACCCCTATATAAGTAGGTTATAAACCAACTTACTATCTAGTTACTAACTTCCATGGACACCCCAGCAGTTGATTTTGGAGTCATTTTTGTTTTCAGTTTCACAGCCTCTCACGGAAGATTTTCCCGATTTCCTGCGTGAGGTGGAGGTGACTTGCCTGACATGTTTTGTAGTCGCCGAAGATGCCATGGTGTGTTTGTTTTGAGGGGGGAGGTATGGTGAGAGAATGTTAAACCTCATGAAGTTTTGAAGAAGTACAAGCAGCATAACATATGATAACATAATATGTAATTGTTCCATACACGGAATATTTATGAATATCTATCGCCTGTAATTCTTATGCTACTGTGCCATTTTTGTCCATGTATTGGTGTCCGTCGAACTACCCCTGCAACTTACGTGGACACCAAAAATGCCCTGTAGTTGAAAGAAATTATATTTTTCCAAGCTATCATATCTAGGGTCTATCTTTTCCAGGGTCTACATGATTTGTCATTTTTTACTGTAGCAGCCTATGACTGTAGCTCATTTGAGGGGATTCTGGGATTGTCAACTAGAAGTATCCAAAAGTTCTATACATTTAGCACAAACATATATATCTACCCAGGTTTCAGATTGGGTGCAGGATTTCCTGCACCAGTTGATGGTGGTTGTTTGAATCCTCACGGATACTGATTCAAAAAGCTGGACTCACATGGTTGATAGGAGCCCTTTCTTTTGCACACCGTACCCTAGAAGTGTTGCTTTCCCACTCAGATGTTGTGACTGTCATGTGATTTAGATTGAAATCTCGAAAAAC
This sequence comes from Breviolum minutum Mf 1.05b.01, assembly GCA_000507305.1. Classification (NCBI taxonomy): domain Eukaryota; class Dinophyceae; order Suessiales; family Symbiodiniaceae; genus Breviolum; species Breviolum minutum. The sequence continues at coordinate 11,228 of DF240193.1, forward strand.
CTTTTACTTTTCAAACGAAAAAACATGGCTTCTGGTCCATCTCCCAAAACACCTCTTTTCCAAACCAAAGAAACGAACTCTCTCCCGGTGGTTTTAGTTCGTTTCTTTAGAAAAGTTATGTTTTTGAAGAAAACATTGAAATTGTTCGTTGCTTTCAACAAAAAAGGACATGTGACATGTGTGTGTGTGTGTGTTTTTCTGATTGTTCTTAAAGGAGACTAGGAATTTTTCAATTCTTGTCCTGCCAGGTCAATTTCGGTCCCTCACGAGCCTTTGCTGCAGGGGAGCTTAGCTAAAGCTAAAATTGAGATGTTCATTTGTGGTGCCAGGGTTTGGCATCCCCAAAATATCCGTCAGCCTACTGGGGTGTACCCATGGAAGTGATCGTAACTAGTTTGTAAGTTGGTTGATTTCACCTACTTAAGGGACTTATAACCTACTTATATAAGGGTTATAACCCAGTTACTAAGTACCATGGACATCCCAGTAGGCAATGTTTTTTTGGGGGGGTTGGGTGGATGTTTTGGTTGCCCTCCGTTTACCCCAAAAGGACAAGGATCGTCTTCCAACCATCCATTTTCGGAGGCGGAGTAGTGTTCGTTTTGGGGAAGGTATGTTTTCCCAAGAACGCCAAAGTAACAATCCCATTGAAGAAATTGATGGTTCTTAGGATAGACTTGACCACCAACATGAACCACCAACCAGCCTTTTTTCTTGGATGTATAGGAGATCTTTTTCTTGGATATCTTCTTTCTAGTAAGTCTCCAAGATCTCCAGAGTGGCAACCGAAACATTTTGAGCCATTGAACAACTGCTTAATAAAGAAAATCGCGCAGAATGTCTTAAAAAAGTTCAATTTGCTTGTGGTCAGAGAAACGATGTTGCAACTTCTATTTGTGTATCACGATATTTATTTAGATATATATATATATTATATATACATATTATATATATACATATTATATATACACATAAATGATGGATCCAAAGGGTTTGGAATCAAATTCATTCGAACAAGAAGTTTAAGGCAACTTGTTCAAACCCAATCCGGTCATTGGAGCAACAAAGCTACCATATTTCTGCTTTGTTTCACATTCAAATCTGCGGCAAAGAACAGCAACAACAGCAATATACCACTTTCTGTCATTTGTGTTCTCTTTGTGTCTTGGGCATCCCCGTATACATGAATAGCATTGAATAGCATTAATTTTACATATCTACATGTATATATACATCATATATATATATATCTATATTCGAGACATAGACATGATATATATTTATATATTCACATCATGATATCATATATACATCATATATATAAACACATCATATATATATATTTCATGAATATGTGTATATCATTTCTACACACATCATATACGTATATCATATATCATGTATCTATATATATTTATATACATACATCCTATATCATTTTTGTATATCTGGCATATATCATTTATATATGTATATATATACACATCATGAATGTATATTATATATACATATATATATATATGTATTGTTTTTCTCAAACCTCCCCCATTTTCCATTCTCAAGTGTCTTGTCCCTTCGGAGGGGTGTCTTCCAATGAGGTGTGCAGCGGCGAAATCATTGCTCCAGCGGCCAATCGTCCAAAGGAAGGACGGATCAGTTTTCACGTGGAGTCGACGTGCCCAGGTTTTTTCAGAAGTGGCTTTGTGGTGCTGAGGTGTGATGACTTATATTAATGGGAGCTTGAAAAATCCAAAAATATGATTTCCCATCGTCATGGCTAGTCTTATGGGAGGAGAATCATTTAGTAGATGAACCTAGGAACTTTGGGTTGATCATATCTGATTGGGGTAGATTGGCAACATATTCTTCGAAAACCATGTGAGCCCACCGCTCTCACCACTCAGTTGGAAGAAACAAAAATGAAATCTAGCAACTTTCACATGGACCTACATTTGATGGGACATTAGGGATGCCGCGGCCACCCTTCGCATTGAATGAAACAACATGTTCATAATTACATATTCGACAAAAGCCTGGGAGACAAAAGCTAAGGCAGATTTTGAGCCAAGAACATGTAAGCTGAAGAATTACCGAAATCCGAGTGTAGGAAGTTGAAGGGCCCAACTTGTCCTAAAAAAACACCATGTTTCAGGGTGTAGGGTTCCACCGTTTGGTTAAACTTTGGATCACTTTGGTACGGCAGACTCGAAGACATTTCATGACACATGCAGGTTGTACATTTAGGTAAATGTATGTATATATACTCATATGGCCATATCATACTGTATCATTTTCCGTTTTTGCATAATATATCCACAAATAGAATCAGATAGTAATAGATTATACATCATTACAGACACATACATTTGGTATGTCGAGCCACCTACCTTCAACGGTCCTCATCACTCCGACCCTTGAGGTTTGGTCCCTTAGCATCACCGAACTTCGAGGTGGGTCGACCATCACCACAGGCGGGCTTGAAGCGGGACGACATGGACCTTTTAAGATGAAGATACAACAAAAGGTAAGTTGAGATTATGGGACTCTATAGGATGTGCAGGCGGTGGGCCCCGAGCCGATCGTTATAAATGGAGGGAGTTTTAAACCCCCTTTTTTGTTTGGCCGAAAATAAATGAATAACTGGGGTTATAATTATTAAAACAACCCTACTTGTAGGGGCCCCATAACTCCACAAAAAAAAAAAATGGATCCGGGGGTAGGGGCCCACCGGATGCAGGATGTATAGGATGTAATGACGACTGTATGTAGGAAGAATTTCTCCAAGCGTGTCCCAGACCTTGATAGGACACTACTTCTTCCCAGAGAACCCCAACACACCCTTGGAGCATACCCCAGTCATCCCCTGAAACAACCCCCAATGATTCAGGAATTGGACCGAATCATTACAACTGTTGGTTGAGGGTCGTTTTGGTATGTTCCCCCCGCGGTGTGTCGTCGAATTCTCCGATTCTAAGAAAAAAAATCTCATTTGTTTTTGTCTGACCAGTTTGGTGGCGTTTTGACCCGAAAAGCTACCCAGGTGACCATTGGGGGCACGAAAGACAAATTTATCCTTTTTTGTTGGAGTTGTTTTTTTGAAAAGTGGCCCACATTGGCACAAAAAAGGACAAACATACTCCTTACCTATGGGATTGTTACCCATCCTGATGCCATAAAGATCCTCAGGGATGCCTTACCTGAACCCAGGGATGTAGCTTTCAAAACCCAAAAACGGCATGAACATCATGAACGTCTGACACCATGTTGGAATCCTGAAAATCGAAACGAACCCCCCCAAATTTATGTAAGTAAAAACGTGGGTGAATTTTTTCGTCAACCTCAACCAGACGACTCTCTCCGATACTTGGAACCCCTAAAATTTGGGCATGGGCCTAACGGCCTGGGTCCCCAGGCCATCTCCGTGGGGAACTTTGTGGAACGTTTGCTGAGAGGGAGTCGTGCCATTGATGCGGAGGCGAAAACTCACAGGGGAGAAATCCATCCAAGTGAGAAAGTGACCAGTTGACCCTGGCTATTATGTTATTTATATTTATTTATATAAGGGATGAAAAATCCATCCCAAGTCAAATTAGGTCCTAACCCAGTTAAAGTTAAGGGATTATGGAAACAAACACAAACCAAGCAATAGCTCAGGAGCCCGGAAAATGAACCAATCAGGATTCAATGGGATGGTAACAGGTGGAGTTCATTGGATCGCCTCTTTGTGCCCAAAGATCACCCTGGGGTATTTCGCGTTGAAAGTTGGTCTAATCTATGATTGTTGTTTTTTTTCATCACGGGTTTCTGGTGTTTTTTGGTTGATTTTCAGAGTTCATTCAGTTCATTCAGTTCAAGTGAGTTTGTCAATACCTGACACCCAAGCGTAAAGAAACTGAACATTTTTTTCAGCAACAATCAGAATGTTTTTTTTGAACGAAGGGCCGCGAATCCCCAGTAACTGGGTGGTGGTTGCAAATATTTTGTATTTTCAGCCCTACTTAGGGAAATGATCCAATTTGACGAGCATATATTTTAGATGGGTTGAAACCGTTGAAACCACCAACTAGCCTATCTTACTCCCATTATCAATCTTTATTATTCCAAACATGGGGGGGAAGTTCTTCCTTGAGCACCTGCAGATTTTGAATTGGTTTGACTCCCAGTGCTGTGAATCCAGGCCTTGTGCATTGTGGGTGGACAAAAGGTTTGGAGTATTCGAGTGGATGCCTCTTGGCGAAAGACAGCTGGTGCAGGAAAAACATCCTGACTGTCCTGACTCATAGTGTGAAACATGGCAGTTGATCCCAGATGTGGAAAGAATCCAAAAACAAAGTGGATTGAATAAATCCAAAGCGATACAAGATGCGGATGTATTTAGATTTAGTTGTTGCTATGCGGGGTAAGGCTTAGTTTGTTTTGGCCAGAGCCTCTCCTGCAAAACGTCGAAGAATCACCATCACTATTTAAAGACAAGGATATAGGATACACCATGCTATACCGATGCCGGTGTAGCACCAGGTTGAGTGAGTTTTTGTCGGGATTTGTCAAACTTCCTGGAGCTTCGTTGTTGAAGTTGAGCTAGTAAAGCTCCAACACCCTTGAAAGACTTAACATGGAGCACCTCTCAAAAACGTAGAATGGAGAAACTACAATGTGAAGTTGTTTGCATTCTGAAATGCTTGTATTGCCCTCAATGTGGGGAGAATCAAAGAACGGAAATACACGGTAAATTTTAAAGCCAGTTGCGCATTGAATAGTGTATTGCTTCGGTTGGCAATGTAAGAAGCCGCGTTTGTTCTGCAATTCAGAAATCGTGTTATAGTTGGGATTATTTTGTATCTCCATTACCCCCTGGAAGTTTATCATAACCCATGAAAAATTAGCTTCCCAATTGGAAAGCAATCTTCCAGCCACCATTTTTCAGGGGCTATGTTAAACTTCGGGGGTTGTATATCAGTACTTAGCAGATGGTGGAGGGCATGTTGGCAACATTCGTATTTTCCAATTAGCTTGGCACATTGCCACAATCTCAAGCCTCTTCCAATATGTGTTTCCTTGGATCATAAAACCAACAACATGAAACCACGAACAAATCATTGACTGAGCAATTTCCTACCTGGATCAAGCGTATAGTTTTACTCAGCTAATGGTTTCGGTTTGGATTCCTGGGATCCCCGAAAATGAAAGGGAATGTTATTTAAAGGTACCCTTAGACTCCCAAACCACTGGGCCCCAAATGACCAATTGATCATTGGCTGATTTATGTGACACTAACTTTGCCCCCTTTTGATATGTTGTCAACCCTTTCAACTTAGGCTTTGTTCATCTTAACACTTAAACTACTGCCCCAGTTGTCTCAAATGTCATCCAAAAACACATGATGAATGCTTAGTCATTTTGTTTCCTGCACATGCTAGGTGTTTGTTCTCATTTGCATGGGAAAATGTCCATAACATACGCACCCATGTTTTGTTGATGATACCAACAAAACTCAAATCCAAGGTACGCGCCATGGATGTGAATCCATCATGTTTTGGGAGATACGGAGAGAACCGGATAGTAAAGGGTCCATATGAAACCAAATATGCAGTGGACTGTGCCACCTGTTCTTTCGCACTAGATGGATTGTTCATTTCAAGGAATTTACTTTGTTTGCAATTTATATATATATATATGCGTACGTAGCCACATAGATATGTTGGATCAAATGTGTTTTCATCATAGGCATGAATGTATGGATAGTACATTGTGCGTATAGATATATCATTTATACATGCGTTATAATCGCACGTCATCCAGAAGTCACATTGCGAAATACACTGATATTTCAAATTGGGGCCATCAATGACAGGATGATGGAAATCTCTCTGATGTTTGCGCCATTGCTGCGCTTTGCTCCTTGCTGCATTTTCGCAAGGCAGAGGGTTGTGATGATCACAGGCTTGTCGCCACTGCTTACGTTTTCCTTAGAATGCAAGCTGATGTTATGTTGTCGGATTGCTGGAAGATTACATGCGCCATACTAGTATTAGTACAACTAGTGATAGTAATAGTAGTACTACGTAGTACTAGTGCAGGGCAAACCACCACCACCACCACCACCACCACCACTCCCACTGCCACCACCACCACGACAGGCTTGGGCATTTTCCATGAGTGGGGAACCATAACATGCTGTCCCCATATGTTTCTTAATAGATCTACCAGTCCAGTCCTCCAAAGATGGATAGAGACATATCCCACCTACGACCCCATGGGGTTGATCCGTCCACTTCGCAGGCGGACGTGGAAGTCAAAGGCGATTCTGCTCAAGCTTTCACGGTAGAAGAGTGGGGGCTCCTGAGATACCCTCTGGTAAACTAACAGCTCCTCCTGACTGGAATGGCTGGACCCGGATTGAGTCGAGCAGTATTTCCTATCCCATAGGATCCATGGGACGAACAGTATATTTACCTCCATTTACCATAATCAATCAAAAGTAGGTAAATATACCAGTGGCATGGATCCGGTCATGGGTATTGAACATGGAGATATTCCAGCGTGCTGGCTATGTTAGTTTACCAAGCCGTAGAAAGCTCCAACCTTAAATGAGGGGGTCTCAATGTATCACTATGGTGATGACAACTAAGGCAGTAAGGCAAACAAGAAATACATGAAGGAATATTTCCCATACCATACATGGATGCTATGGGTCTGTTTCAACAGCCACTGCCCAAGAGAAACAATCAAAGAAGCCAAAGATCAACTGAGTCTGATGTGACGATGTGACGTTTTTTGGGCAACTCTCCAAGTTTTTGGGTGATTTATATAGGAAATCTGGCCTCGCCATACTGTTGATGGTTCAGAAATCCCAAACAACCACCAGGAATGGTGCAGAAACCCTATGGATAATGGGATTTTCTCATCATCCTTGGTAGTTAGCCGGATTTTGGAACCCATCAACGTTGTATGAGGAACCCTCAGGATTCTGAATTTCAGGAGTCCATTGAGCAACCAACCGGGTGCCACATACACCCGGGAAAACTAACATGTCCTCTAAAAAGGGACTATTTCAATAGGAAATACATCTTCCAACCATCAATTTTCAGGGGACATGTTAGTTTTCGGGGGAGTAGATGGTTGCCAGGGTGCCATCAATTTAAATCCTTTAAAGTTCCAACACTGAAACCGTCCTTGGAGGGTGCGGGCCTTTTGTGTGTATGAATGTTTCGAACCATTCAGCCCGAAAGTTTAACATGGATCCTGAAAATGATGCTTTCCAAAAGGGTTCTCTCCTTTTCCAGGGGTTGATTTTCAGGTTCCATGTTAAACTTCAGGGGTGTATGGTTGGCGTTCAGAATTCCCGGTCTAGGGTTGTATGGAGGTTCAGAACAATTGGAAGTGAAAAGTGGAATTTACATCTTCCGAATTTTGACAACCAGCCTTTTTTTATATCTATGCATTATCATATTTGGTTAGGTAAATATAATATACCATACATGGATGGCATGGGATTTTCCCTTGAAGTCATCAAAATGTTTCTTTTTTCCCAAGTTTTGTTCACCCTCCCACAAAGCTGGGATATTTGGTTACTTGGATCTTTCCCACACCCATCGAAATCATCAAATCTTCTCCCCGCATCACCGAGGCGTGCGCCGGTGCCGTTGAGTGTGCATCATTTACCGGTGCCCGTTGGCCGACCCAGTGACGCTGTGGTCAGAGAGCATCTGGCGTTGTTGTTTGGTGTTCCCATGTTTTTCGGGAGCCACTCCTGGCTGCCACCAAACCGGTGGTACTTGTCATGTTGAAAAATGGTGGCTGCTGAACGGTAAAAGGGAATATTTCCCTCCAAAAATGCCCTCAAAAATTGAGGTTTTCCCAAAATTTGTTCGTAATTTGCCCAGAAATTCAATTGGATGGAAATTTGTATGGCAGGTATGAAGGCGGGTCCACCTGTTATGAGTCCAGCAATTCTTGGAGCGAACTTCAACCATTTCGAATTTCTAGAAAGAATCCATTAAAATGATGGATGATCTAAGAATTTCATAGAATTTCTGATATTGTTTTTACAAAATTTGGAGCAACAGTCGATTGAAATCATAACCAATAGGATCCATGTATGGTATATTTACCTACGTTTACCATAAATCCACCACATCTAGGTAAATATGCCAATACCATACATGGATGGTATGGGTAATAGTGGTTGTTGGATTGAGGAATTCTCCTGGAGATTTGAAGTTTGCATGTTCAGTTAAAGAATGACACGGAGCCTCATACGGAAACCGTTGATGGTGCAGAATTCCTGCGCGTTTTTACATAGGTAGTTTATCCGAGTTTTTTGCAATAGGGATTTATAGGGGGTCACTATTTTGTTGGCATGAAACCTCTGACGGTCGGTGTTTTAGAAAAAACACCTTGGAACAGGGGCATTGGAATGATCGTAACCAGCCTTAAGCAACAATTTGAACCCAATCTTTTTCCAGAAAAAAACGCGTAGGTATACCCTCCCTGAAACTAACAATACTAACTGAAGCTCACCCCTAAAAATAGACCCCTGGAAAAGGAGATTCCTATTGGTATGAGGCGACGGCTTCCACTTCTCGTTGGAACGCCGAAAAAAAACAGGTGACCTTCGCCTTATTTCCTGGAGCTGGGAAAGAGACAGAGCCAGTTTGGCAGCTCATGCGGAGGGAGAGAAACATGTGGGATGTTTTTTTGTTGATGTCCTTGGATTTGTGTGTTTTTAAGGTGATTTTTTACATGTTGCCGTGGTAAATCACCATGAAACCACTGGGAGAATATCTTTCTGCCTTTTTTCCAAGCCTCTTAAGCAAGTCCAAAAGTGTCTAAAAATGCCGAAGACTCGTTTGAAAGAACTTGAACCCTAAGAATCATGGGATCTCAAAACTGGTGGTTTGGAGATCCCAGAACTGCTATACAGAGTCAAACCCCTCTATAGGAGGGTCCAATGATTCTTAGGGAAAGAAGGATCCTCATCGTTCCGGATGCTTCGGAGAAAGACGTCATGATGTTTTTTTTCGCTCAAATTTGGCCGAGCTCTGAGCGAATCTTCAGTTTTTCTTGGGGATGGTTGGTTTTTTGCATGTTTTCGTGGCAGAATTGAAAGGTGGAATGATACCCAATGTGTACCCTCCCAACAAAAAGTCTTGGAATCTGGAGGACTCCCATGGAGAAAAATCCTGTGGCAGCCATTCAGAACTCGGGAGTTGTCATGTTTTTTTGCGACGAAAGAATCATAAGTAGGTGGTGGTTTCAAATATGTTTTATTTTCACCCCTATTTGGGGAAGATGAACCCATTTTGACGATCATATTTTTCAAAGGGGTTGAAACCACCAACTAGATCATAATCACATCCAAAATTGGTGACAGAAACTAGTGATATCCTTTTGAAGTTTGAAGGGAAGTACGGTGAAACATAAACAAGACGTATCAAGACTATACACAACTGAACACCTGGGCGTCTTTTCCCAAAAGAGAGGTTTCAAAAATCTATAAAATCTAATCGTTTCCGTTTAGACTTCACAATTATCCAACACGATTTGCTAATTTCAATTATGTCTTTGTCATATGTTCACCACCTCCAAAAACAAAAAAAAGACGGACCGGGAGAAAGGATTTTCTTATGAAATTTCAATAACTCCCCCCCAAAAAAAAACTAGCATGACTGGCTGGAAAATCACCCATGTTTTTTTTAATAGGAGCCCTAAGAATCATTGGACCCTCCTATAGAGGGGTTTGACTCTGTATAGCAGGATTCTGGGATCTCCAAACCACCAGTTTTGAGATCCCATGATTCTTAGGGAGATACATATTTATCAGCCTCCGGCTAATGCCGCCGGCCTTTGCTGGGCTTTGAGATTGCAAGCAGCATGGCCAGAAGCACCGCCAAAAGCAGCAGCAGCAACAACAGCACCATTCTCTCCATTGCCAGCAGCATGGCGAGAAGCACCACCAAAAGCAACAGCAACAGCAGCAACAACCAACAGCAGCAATAACAACAGCAGCAACAACAACAACAACAGCAACAACAACAACAACAACAACAACANTCATCAAGCCCCACACCACTAGACACGCCGGCAAGGCCGGCGGATTCATTCATGGTTCTTGTTTTTCCATTGTCGAGTTGGGTGGTTTTCTTTTTTTTTGTATATTTTTCAGGTAATGGTTTGGGTTGTTGGTTTGGGGCCCGGGGGTTTGGATTCCGATGGGATCCCCGAAAATGAAAGGGATTGGGATTCCTAGGGCTAGGGGTACCCCGATTCGAATCCCAAACCACCGGGCCCCAAACCAACAATTCACCATTTGTTGATTTTTTGGTCCAATTTAGGGGCGGAAAAACAACTGCGAGGCCTGGGTGTTAGATCCAAATCGTTTAGAGGAGGCGCGGCCTTAGTGATGCTTCACAGTAGGGAATATCTATGTTATATACATTATTACGTAGAAATTGGATACATTCAATGGGAAATGTAGGTAGATATTACCTACATGAAGCATTTGGGAAATGTTTGGATTTTTTAAAATTATATATGTGCAGTGTAGTAGGGATGATGTAGTATAAATAGATATTGCACTGGATTGTACTTCCAAAGTCTATAGGGATCATATGACCATCATCTATAACAGGTAGTATATATGATTATAGTTCCATCATGTTTAGGAGGGGTTCTGAAATCACCCCCTGCAATGGAGACCCTTGTTGGTCAACCAGGTATGTTTCTGAATAGTTCAGTTGATCGGTTGATGGTGGATGATCTGTCTCAGTGAGATGCCGGGGAAAATGCATGAAGTTCTCCTAGGAACTAACATGTCCACTACCGTTTGGCACTTTTGAAGATGATTTTCCTTTTCCCCAAGTGGGATATATTAGTTCCCTGGAGACTATGTAAATCGTGTGGGGAGATGAAATGATGAAACGATTTGTGCAACACTTGCAGGTGTTTCTGTGTACTTACACTGCATGCCAAAAATGATTGTCGTTGTATTGTTCCATCATATGGCAAGGATGTTATCACACACATTGTGGACTTGTTGTGTTTTGTTTGTGGGGGGGGGCAGATTATGGACACCATTCCTTGGATATTCACTTGATTTGCTTGATTTGAAAAAGATGTTCAGTCATCTAATAAAGTTGGAGTTTTACTTTTGATGGAAGAAATCCCAAACAACCATCTGGGATATTTGAAACATGTTGAAACCTTGTAAATTATGGGAGTAACTACCTAGCAACTGGTGCAGGATTTCTGAACCATCAACAGTATGTCAGTATGTAGTACGATTTTGTTTTCAATCAATTCTCTAAGTAGAATTTTTCAGAGAAACAATAGATACACCATCAAGATGGAAGCTGTCCTTCACTGTTTTTCCCAAGGTGACGGTAACCAGTATATAAGGGATGAAATCCTACCCAGTTATATAGGGACCATCATATTATGCCATTATAAGGATCCATTAGGATCCCTATTAATCCAAGCATTTTTCATGGAGGAATGTCACGGGTCAGCGGGTCAGCGGTGGGTTTTTTGGCATCACTGCTCACCTGAAAGCGCCCCGACCCAAAATCAGGCTGCCATGAGTGGTTCCTTATGCATTGCAGTCGCTTGAATTGATGGAATCGAGTGGCCTGTGACCCTTCGGATGCTACCCCAGAAGTTTGGTTTGTTGAATGGGGGTGGCCGGCCTCAAAACTGCTAAGGTTTTTTTTCACCCCATGACATCTTTTCAGGAGTCTTAGGGTATATATAGAATATAACCAAGGATCACGATTTACCAATTTTCAAAACAAAGGGTCAAAGCAAAGATCTAAGATACCCTTCATTTGTCCTACTAATGTACAGTAAAGCCGATTCGTTGCTTGTTAAAACATCAAGAGTTGCTCATATGAAATTGGATATCAGCAACTTGACCCCTCAACAAAGGTCCTAACAAGAATCGGGTCATGTGTGGATCTGTTGAGGTCAATCAACATGGTGAGCTTTGTGGTGTGCCGGGGAATCTCAGAAAGCTGGGGGTGAGTCTTGAAGAAGACAAGATTGAAAAGAAACCACCTTTGAACATGTTGGGACGTGGCTGCCGATTCCTTTTCGCATGTAAGGTTGATGTTTTTTTAAAACAAAATCGGCGGATTTCCGGATCGGCGGATCTCATTTGGGATGTATAAGTCAGAGTTCGTTGATGGAAAGAATCCTGCTAACCAGTTGAGGTTGGTAGTTTATCCCATTATTTACAGGGCAGTTTATTACATCCCAGGTGGTTGCTTGGGATTTTTTCCATCAACAGTAAGTTCTACTCTGCTACTGTATGAGTTGTTGTTAAGGCCCTTCACCCCCTTATCGTTTGTTTTTTTAGGACCAGATGAAAAACTCCCTCGAATGAGGTCAGACGGTCATGGGTGGCCAGGAAAAAAATCGATGATTCCTTGTGGATTCCCATGGGAATTCCAACCGGATCCAGGAGGTCATATGGGTGAGGATTTACCCACCGGCCGATTTTTTTTAGATTGAAGGGAAATATATAATAATATATACATTTTGCGAGATCCATCATTATTTTGGTATCTGTGTTAAATTTCAGGGGGGGGTGTTCAGTTGTTTGGTTTCAACCCGCAGCCAATAGTGTAATAGTGACAGCTATGACAGCTATTAAGCCCTTTGCACAGCGCGCCTGAAGGCGCCTGTCTACCGAGATATCGATTCAACAGAGACATCCATTTTGAAAAAAAACAGTCATACATGCAAGCGATGTTCCACATATTTGTGTTTTATTGAAACGTTAGTTTCAACCCTAAAGAAAAGTAACCCCACCTTTTTTTTCTTGGTATGTTTTGCTTTCTTGGGTGCCAAAACTCTCCGGCTGTGGCCTTACCCTACGTACTGCTGTTGTGAGGCATAAGCCGGGTGGTTTGCCGGTGGATTTTGCCATGTTGGAACATTGCATGGACTTGGCAAAGAACAAAGCCAAGGCCGTGGTGATTTGTTTTTGCCTGGGGATTTTGTTGGAGGGATTGGAGCGATGTACAAGATCCGGGTCAGGAGAGGTTTACAAAGATAAAAGTGAAATATATGGAGAAGTATCCAGGTGAGCGTATAGGAGCTATGATTTTTCATGAGCTAAGTAGCTCTTGAACCCATCATGAAAAGTCGGGGATAGATGAGCTTTAGAAAGGTTGAGCTCTCGCAACATGTTGAAAAATTCTGTAGAAGAACTGCTTCAAGGCGGAAGGAGTTTATTCAAAGGTCCTGAATTGAACTGTTTTTTGGCGGTGCTGCCAGCGGTGCTTCCTGAAGCATGTTGGATGAGTAGAAAGATTTGAAGGTGACGTTTGTTCCACCAGCATGGTTTTTGTTGATGTTTTCTTCCTGGGTGGTGTGGATAACACTATGCAACATCTATTAGCAGCTTTCCAGTGTGCAACTGGGTGAGTTGAAAAAAGAGCGGGTTGAAGTTTCACTTTGAAGAAAGCAAATATGCATGAGATAAGAGTCTGCTAAGGCTCAAAATGTCTGGATTCAAACTGGATTGACCACTAGGAAGTTGAAACTGTTGAGTCATAGTCAGATCTAAAGATTTGTGTTCAATGATTATGAACCGAGAAAGGAATTTGGATATCACCCAAATGATGCTAGCCAGAACCTTTTTTTTTTCAGAAACAAGACATCAATCAAATTCAATCCTTTAAAGCCCCCCCTTTTTAATGTCCAATTTCCAGAGTGTGTGTTCTTTTCACTTTAAATCTTTTCTTTAAAAAATGTTCCCCCTGACATTCCAAAATTCCAGATGGTCCAGTTTCCAACGGACTTGTGATAGTTCACCACTGACCGGCACCAAAAACCAACCAAAAAGACCAGCTACGTGTTTTTTTTTTTCAGGAGATTACAAGTCGTATCAATGCTGAGTTGGAGGCCCTTCCGAATGTGTCTGCTTTTGTGCAGTCGGACCTTGGGAGGGGAGGGCATCCATTTGAATCAACAACTAGGTGGTGGTTTCAATCATGTTTTATTTTCACCCAAAAAACCTGGGGAAGATGTCCAAGTTTGACTAATATTTTTCAAATGGGTTGAAACCAGTTGAAACCACCAACTAGACAAGCGTTTACGGTAGGTTCTGGACATTTTATCTGAACCGATACATCTTCAGATGGTTCTTTTTTCCATTTATCAGCATGGGAGCTCCACCCGGAAGGATTTCTGTTTGACCCAGGCTGACCTAGCCAAGCGACAGCAAGCGAAAAAGAATGTCCATCAACAGTTCACTCAGGTGGGTCCAGAGATGAGGGGGGCTTCGGAGGCTCATGTCCCGCAGCCTCCCCCAACAAAAGCGTGTGGAGTTGACCCTTCACATTGAAAAAATAAGTCTTAAAAAGAATCAATTCGCACATGGAAGTTAGTAACTAGTTAGTAAGTTGGTTGATTTCACCGACTTAAGGGACTTATAACCTACTTATATAAGGGTTACAACCCAGTTACTAAGTACCACGGACATCCCAGTAGATCCTATTCAACTTATACCAAAAATCAGGAATTGACAGGACCGGTGGTGGCAACTCAAAGAATTTTTTATATGTTCACCCCAATTTCTGGGGAGATGATCCCGTTTGACGAGCATATTTTTCAAACTGGTTGGTTCAACCACCAACTAGATATATTATATTGGTGGTGTATGTATACCTAGAACCCATTTGACCTCTGTTTTTAGGGGTTGACCGGCACCATTTGATGGGTCCATTCATCCATTCATCCAAAACAAGGGTCATTTGGCTTCTAGGTTGAGTTTTGAATGTGAAAGGTCCTTTGCGTGTCGCTGTTTCTACAGATGCCACGTGACACTGTGACACTGAAGATGTGTACCGCAGCTGGGTCCGAAATTGAGGACCCCAAAAAATGATTGATGTTAGTTTATAGGGGGTTATACTGCCCCATGATTTCATGTAAGGTTTACAGATTTTACCCTCATTATAATAAGAAGCGTTCATGATTGTAAGGATCCTAATAAATGAAGGAGTGTGATGGTATGTCAGAAGGCTTGTGAACCGTGGTTAAACCCAGTCTCACGGCTGAAATTGAAGCGATGAATGCCTAAGGGAAGCTTCAAGAATTAGAATAAATCGACAGATTAGATTAGGTTAGATTAGGACCAGGATAGAATAGGATAGATAGATAGAGATAGATAGATAGATTGATAGATAGATTGATAGAGATAGATAGATAGATTGATTGATAGAAAGAATATCATATTCAGTCATATTCATACATATATCTAGCAGTCCCTTGCGAGGAAGCCTTGCTCACCGTGGACCTGCTTGGTGAGGCACGAGTGAGTATGGGGTTTGGTTAAAGCACTGTGCAATCAAAAAAGGCTACGAATTGTTATGATAATTATATCTTATACTTGTAGTATCCATGTATATGTTGATTTATCTTGTTTACGTACATTTACCGATTTACCATACAAATCAACATACATCCTATATCATCCTATGGGATATACTGATCTTTATGGTAAATGTAGGTTTAAAAACCCGTACATGGACCCTATGATATGGCTAAAGGGTCAAACTTAAGGGTCCCATCTCTCGTTCAATGGCTAGGCTATACTCGGAAAATCAATGGAGTTTATGTAATTTGACATTACTGTATTCAACTTGCATGTGTATATATATATACTGGGATGTCCATGGTACTTAGCAACTGGGTTATAACCCCTATATAAGTAGGTTATAAGTCCCTTAAGTCGGTGAAATCAACCAACTTACTAACTAGTTACTAATTCCATGGACACCCCAGTATCCTATATAAACTCAATAGATACAGTTTTGGTCAATGCTTAAATGGGTAAAAAAACAGCTGCAAACCAGAAGGTCAAAATCAGGTACTTATTGGACATTTATTTAAAAAAAATGCCTTTCAATCGCATCTTCGGGTCGGTCAGATCGGGTTTTAAGCATATATGAGCAGCGTTTTTTAGTAGGAAGATTCAGTTTATACAAAGTATGTCTTGTGAAGTGCTGGCGTAGGCATTTCGCTTGCGCGCGTAGGCTTTCCGTAGGCATTTTGAGGATGTTGGTTAATATTTTTTTCTGCGTAGGCGGTGTTGGAGGAAGTGCTTTGTTGTGATATTGCAAGTTGTGTTTTGTTGTTGTGAAATGAGAAGTACAAAAAACACAACCTCAACTGACAACACTGGCGCCTACCGCGTAGGCAAAATGTGAAGAATTAAGACCAACAGAAAGCCCACAGAAGCAACACACGCAAGCCGCGTAGGCAAAATTAGAAAACAACTCGTACGCGTAGGCAAATCAAGACAAATAGTCCCCGCGTAGGAAAACACTGCAACGGCGTAGGCAGGGCGTAGGCAACGCGTAGGCAGGACGAAAATATATAACCCGTGAACAGCAAAAAAAAAACACGGCTCATATGATATACGTATACCATTGTATACCGTATACCGTAGTGAAATAGTTCTGTTTCGTATCAACATGTACCCTACTGGGGTGTCCATGGAAGTTAATAACTAGTTAGTAAGTTGCCTAGAATGAAGCATGTGGTGGGCAAAATTCATTTTTGCACACACGGCTTCCTTCTTCTCGATTGCACACACGAGAGATGACGCTGGTGCCTTTAGGACAGTTGTTGCAGCAGTTGCTTTCAGCAGTGTCTGTGTAACCTTGAGAAAGTGAGACATCCGTGGATCTGTTGTCACTCCGTTGCCATTTTTTGCTCGCTCGAACTGCCTGAGGCTGCAAAGATCCGCATGCTTGAGGAGTGTGGTGTCAACTTGGCAAACGTCAAATGTGACAGGGACAGTTTGGACTCCACCTTTGCCATGCATTTTTTGGTGACAGAAAATGTACCTCTGCCCTTGGTGGCTCTTGCCCATGCTCGCATGGCTTCCTTGCCGATGGCCTACTTCAAGGAGAATGACCCCACCAAGGACAATGTGGAGGCAATGTGGCGGCTTGAAGGCAATGTCCTCAACAGACCCTCAGCATCCCAACTGCGAAGTGGTGTCAAGTCAGAAAAAAAGGCTGACTTTTCAGGCCCGTGATTTCTTTTCCCTCGTCGAAGAATGTGCCCGGACATGAAGTGGCGGCAGCACGTCCGCAGTGGCGACGTCTTCGAGGGGGAGGAGGATATGGAGGACACGTCCCTTGAAGAAGCCTTGCAGGACTTTACCTCGAGAAGGAGCTGCGACATCAACTTCCAGGCAGACATGTTCCAGCAAGACGCTCGTAGGTTTGACTGCGTTGCTGTCCAAAGGCTCGAGGAACTTGAGCAAAAGTTTGGCGTGGGCAACTCGGACTTGTTCAGAAGTTCGGTGTATTTCCATTGGCAATGGCTCCACTTGCAAAGGAAATCAGCCATGACAGCCTCGTTCACAAATTGGGTTTCAAGCCACGTCATGCCGGCCACCCCGAAGGAGCAGCAGTTGCTGGCTTTCTGCCCTGAAAGCAGCAAAAGTTCTGCCCGCCAGCGTGGCATTTTTGCCACAGGCCTTGCCTGGCAAAAGGCGCAGGAAAACGCCCCTTTGTGGTTTTCGTTTCTGGCAGCTTTTCGTTACACTGGCGTGAAGGACACTTTCTTCAAGGCCGAAGCCCTGCCTCCCTTAGCGAAGAGGTGGTGGCAGCCCTGCAACTCTCCATCCGCCAAGGGGTTCAGTTCCGAACCACTTCAGTTGGATTTGGTTAGAATTCTACAACGGCACACAGATGCCAGCGGCTGTGAAGAAAACCTTGTCAAATTTGGAACGCTGAAAAAGAAACTTGGAGAATCTTCTGGTCTGCTTGTTTTGAAACACGGTCATTCACTTTCATTGTGCTGATGTACCGAGTACCTTGAATCCAAAATATTCAATAAGGTCACACATAGAGAGTACCCTTCTCTCTCTCAAAGAGCCAAACTCCACTTGCGAACTGCTACAATAGTAATTGAAAGTGAGCAACAAGTTGCAAAGTTAGTTTTGGATTCCTCTTCCGGACATATCTTCTCCCCAACCAAGCCAACGTGCCGGCTTTGGACGCAGGCCACAGGAGCTGCTTTCTCCATATACACGCATCCGATCCAGTATGAAAAATCGGAGATTGACGGGATGCAAGAACATGACCTACATTGCAGGTATAACAAATCAAAAAGGGGTGCATGCTGGGATTTTCCTTTTTTTTGCATCTCAATACTTTCCTGGTGTGATGTCCACCCTGAACCCCGCCTCCCCCAGTACCCGCTAGTTCGGTTGCCCAAACAAAACCTTTTAAAGAAATAATTGCGTGGCCATTACCTTTTTGCAGATGTTTTTTTCTCAGGATCGAAAATCTATAAAGCTTCATATACCAAGGACTTTTTTGATTGCCTTTAGTTGCTATAGATGACTTAATGGCTAGTCAACTTGCCCCGCCCCTTAAGGCTTTAAGGTACCCTCACCCAAAAAACAAGGCCTTGTAAAGGGTCAAGGGAACCATTGGTTTCCCTTAAGAAGGCCTGATTCAATCCTTAGTTCTGAGGGGCCGGGGATACGTTGAGGAGGTGCTTGGAGGATCATCCCAGTTAGGAAGTGGTTCGTAACCGCCATTGATAAGCCATGAAGTTCGGCCATTTGGAAGGGGTCTCACAACCCGATACTTAGGGGACTTACGATCACTATGGTTATCTGGGATGATCCTCCAAGTGGAGGTTAGGTTGACCCCCGTGACATCTTCCCTTCTCCAGGTGGATGTTGTTCCTACTCCGCCGGTGTTGGTGTCAGAGCCGGCCGAGGTGATGTTGGTCTGTTGGTTGAATGGATGGTGCAAGATGGGGCCGAAAAAAACCAGTTATAAGTGGGCGAGGTGGTGGTTTCAACGATTTTTTATGTTCATCCATATGTGGGTGTTTCCGAAAATAGGGGTACCCCCAAATCATCCATTTTAATAGGGATTTCCAGTATAATCCATCCATATGTACCTGGGGAATTGATCTAATTTGACGCGCATATTTTTTTCAAATGGGTTAAAAGCACCAACTGGTAGGGTTATAACTCCAGTTACCCATTTGTAAGGCCATTTATAGGGGTTTATAACTCCATTTATATCTTGTGGGTTTTTGATTCTTGGATTGTTTTCCCCCGAAAATTGGTGGAATGATCCCAGTTTGACGAGCATACGCAGCATAGAAATGGGCGGTTCAACCACCAACTAACTAGAAATGGTACTGAAACATCCTTTGTTCTTGATTTTTTCCTTGAACTAAGCTGATTGCAGTAGATGGTTACAATTCTTCACAAGACTTCAAACCAAACGGGTACTTTTTGGTAAATTTGGCAATTATAGAAACCGATGTAATCGGGAAGCAGAAGCAGGTACCATCTCACCTTTTCAGGTGATAAAAATCAGGTGATGGAGATCAAGGTTCAACAGAGAAACTTGATTTTTGATGTGCATACTACTTTTCTAGTTGGTGGTTTCAAATCTTTTTTCATTTTCACCCCTATTTGGGGGAAATGATCCAATTTGACTAATATTTTTTCAAATGGGTTGGTTCAACCACCAACTATATAGTTGTCATTTTAATACGTGTTTTTTAATGCGGTACCTGCGCGCTTACCAGGTCGGCTGTGTTGGATGTTTGATACTCGCAGTTTGAAACTGTTTGAGGCCTGAAGCCTATAGTGAACTCAATTATGATAGGATGCGCATGTATTTTTTGGTGTTGAAAACTCTCAGTTGTTATATGGGTGTTGAACCAAAAATAGGGGTACCCAAAATGGATGGTTTATAATGGAAAACCCTATTAAAATGGATGATTTGGGGGTACCACTATTTTCGGAAACAGCCATATGCATGCTGCTTATCATAATGTCGACACCATAGCTTTTTCAAGATGTTCAAGACAACTACTTTATCTACTGAATGGTTGAACTCTAAATTTTCCGGTTCCTTTACCCCGCCAACGTTGCAGGGGATGGGAATTATGGCTAAATGATACGCTGGATCGATGAACAGGTAGAAAAGTCTGATTTGTTTTTCCAGGGTCAACTCAGCTGGTACCCTCCCTGAAACTAACATGTTCGCACCTAAAAATGAATGGTTGGAATACTATAATTTCCTCTTGCAGTTTTCGGGCCCGGCCTCTTTTCAGGGCGAGCTGTTAGTTTCACAGGCGAAGCCATCGTCGGCTCCGGTTCCACCGCCGGTTGAAGCGCCAGAAGTTTCCCAGGTTTGATGGGCTTCCCGGAAGATATGGAAGACCAGATGCAGTCAATGAAGACAGTGCTTCTAAGCAGAAACTGAAGTTGAATTCTAGAGTTTATATACTATATCATATATATTTATGTATTTATAAATGTATATTTTCCTTCGAAACTGAAGCTGAAGTGTTGATCTTGCAGTTTTTGTGTTGGCAAACTTCAAGTGAAAACTGATTAAACTGCAATATAACAAATAGATGTTAAAGGATACGCCCAGGCAACAAACACGTCCAAGTGCAATGATAGAAGGAAGCCTTCCAGTTTTTGGGTTGGAGTATCTTTTGGTCTATTCTACCCTAAGGATCCAGAGACCCGTCCTAAGAAAGGGATTCTGGGGATAGGATTTATACAATCAATCCTACTCTAGGGAGGGGTCTGGATTCTTCGGATTAATTCCAATGTTTTCTACTAGTAGTTGGTGGTTTCAAAGATTTTTTATTTTCACCCTTACCTGGGGAAATGATCCAATTTGACTATTATTTTTCAAATGGGTTGAAACCACCAACTCGTTTCTGATTGCCCTCTTCTCCGTCTTTTTTCCAAGATGACCGGCCGTGATTTTTGAGAGGAATCTCCGAAGAGGAACAGATGGTCTGGGAGTCCCGGATTTTGCACGGTTTGGAGAAAAATCAATCCCATCAAAAATGGCGAGCTGGACTCTGGATCCCGAAATTAATGCAAAACTCCCACAGCATCGATGATAAATGGTCTAGGTATATTTACTTTCATGCAATGGCTGATGTTTAGGGTAAATCCATGTGAGTTTCCAGTCATATGGACCGATTCTGTGGGAGTTGTGGATTGCAAATTTTGTGATATGTTTAAAAACCCATAGGATCCATGGGACTGGTATATTTACCTACATTTGGATGATTTCTATGGTAAATGTAGGTAAATATACCATTAATACGTGGATCCTATGGGGTATTTCAACTTTGAAATGGATGGTATTGAAAGTTTGCCACAAAGAGATGTCATTGGGTACGCAAATTATTTGCATCCATTTAGGGGACGATTTTCTGTGTGAAAAGTCTGTTTGTAACATTGTAGAAGGGAATCAAGTTGGGTCACTTTGCATATAGTCTACCTTCCCGAAGTTTAACAGTTCGCCCCTGAAAAGTTACCTTCCCAATAGGAAAGTAGTCTTCCAACCACCATTTTCAGGGGTTATGTAAAACTTCGGGGGTGTATTGAATTAATTTTGTTCCTATCTATATGCCATGGGATCCATATGGGGTATATTTATCAATAAATACACCATACATGGATCCTATGGGATAGTCTGTGATATAGTCGATAATTGACAATGATTTGGCAAGTTTGTAACAACCTCGGCCGATCCCCCCAAATGATGGAGAAGTTTAGTAGGGGTAGAGAAATCCTCCCCAAATAGCCGGACTTCAGGTATTTGTTTTTGGTGAACCATGATGACTCACCAAGATGTTTTGCAGCCCACAAAAACCTCGTCTCAAAACATCAATCTATCAATCAAAGCTGAAGGTTTGATTTTGAAGACTAGGGGGACTACTACAGGGGGAAATATTCCGGGAAGTTACCAGCCAAGCATCAAATTTTTGGCAAGGGAAATTCGCTCCTGTGACCAGACAGTCAATCCAATCCCCGTGTGATTTGACACGTTTTATTTCACCCAACCTGGTAAAAATCCTGCAACAAAAAATCCAATATGAGAGACATGTATGAGAAAGTTGCTCCATCATGTTTTTGTTATTTTCCATCTTTAGGGTGAGTTTTGTATTAGGATTATACGAGTAGCCTTTGGGAACCCGAGAAATTCTAGAATCCCTATATATACATATCGTATAGCCAAATATATGCATATATATATATATCAATTCAATAGCTGGTTCTGGTTCCCTTCATAGGTGGTAGGTGATATATAATCACCCAATTGGCAATATATAAGTGGTATATAAGTGGTATATACTGCCAATTGGGGGATTATATGGTACCTACCACCGATTAAGGGAACCAGAAACAACCATTGATCAATGTAGTATGGGCGCGGGACTCGTTTTTGCATCCCCGAATCCTGGAAATCCCTGGAGTTTTCAAAAGTTCATCAGGAAACGACCACGGAGCGCGGAAGTGGCCGAAAGTCCCAAGGTGCGAAGTTTTGTCAGATTTTGTTGGTGCAATTTTTGCACGTAAGGACCTGGGATGTATAAAAAAACACTTGTAAATAATGGGAGAGAAATCACCAACTTCAACTGGTTAGCCAGCAGGATTTCTGAATTACCAACAGTAGTGCTTGATTTTGTTTCTTGGACTTTTTGAACAATAGATATAATAGCCCCGGTGGCGACCTCAAGATGATTGGTGATGGAGGCAGCAATCAGGATTCGGAACGGTGTCCCTCACTGTATTTTTAAGCTTAGGTAGCAGATCTCTGAGTTTTAACGAGGTTTGTTGTTGAACAAGTGGGGATTCAATGACCAACCAGAATGACCAGATATGGCGATATGGTCATATCATATCTGGTGGCGGGTGCAGGGTTAGAAACTGCTGGGCGGAAACCAAGGAGTGGTTGTTTTTTTAGCGGAAACCATGATTTGATGGAACAGTTCGGAGGCATTGCCCAAGATCTACACCCTGGAAGATCAACATGGAACTTAAAAATCACCTGTTTGAAAAGGAAAAAATCATCTTCCAAACCATCAGTTTCAGGTTCCAGCCGTTAATCTTCCAGGGTGTAGTTTTAATGTATACAACATGTTCAAACCCCGAGTTCAAAAACACCTACGGATCCTACTGTAATGGTGTTTTTCATTCAAGAGGGTCCAATATGGTCCAGTGGCATCAATTTCAAAAGGGGTAGGGGGGTCCCTGGAAGCTTAGATGGTTAAACGCAAAGGGGTTCGTATATATTTACTCTTGCACTTTGCACTTGATATTAGACCAGTGCCAACCGTTGCAAACTGCATCACGTCCCTTGGGTGTATGTAGAGTTTAGGAAGAGAATCTTTCCAAATCATCAAACAATTCTAGAAAATTCAAGTATTTTGCGTTGTTCCAATGGTGTTAATAAGCAGAACACCAAATTCTTCACTATGAATGGAAATGATGATCATATGCTCCGGTCTTGGGGTCGTCTCAAAAAGCATCAAAAAGTAATCGAGAGCTACGCACGCAATCGTGAAAAGCCCATCAATGCTACGATCCGAGGCAACACCGACACCGCAAGTCGCAAAAGCAGCTGCGGCAACCGCAAGTCCTGGCAACGACCTGAAGGTGACTTCGTGGTTCTTGTTGGTAATTGTTCTTTGCGTCCAAGCAGCGTTATCCCCAACTACGAGGTCACTCACAAACTTCAGGTACCAATTACGGGATTACAGATTTTGACTATGGAAATAGTTTTCTTACCACTGGAAAATGAAGGTTGAGGATCCCCCTCAAGTTGTCAAGCCCGAGAATCTGAGATCATTTGCCGGGAAAAACCGACTGGGGCATCATGAGCTTTTCGGATATCAATAAATGTTGTATCGAAAAAGTTGTCACATTTGGGCATACTGGCATGTCCATGGAACATCGTAAATGGGTTATTTCACCCCTATATAAGTAGGTTGGATACGTCCCATAAGTAGGTTTTTTTTTGCCAACTTACCAACGAATTACTAACTTCCATGGACACCCTAGTAGGGTTTAAGGATATGAAGCCTTTAATGTGTCTAACCGTTAGCGTTTGCAGCGTTTTTGGGGAATTGTTGGAGCTGAAGGGTGGCCCAGCCAATCACTAAGTAAAGTAAACATTGAACAAAAATAAGGGACTTGGGGAAAAAGGTGAAAGTTTTCCTTAAACATGAGTCAAAAAATGATTACGGAAATTGAGATTTTGGTCATGGTCCCATGGTTGTGTTTTGTTGAGGGATGATTGTAGATATATTGTTTCATTATTTTTTTGGGTTGACTTCATACTCAAGTAGTACAAGTAGCAATGGGCATTAATTTCAAAAGGTACCCTTGGAAACTTAAATGCTTACACCCCTGAAAACTAACAGGTCCCCAAAAAAAGGGACTATTTTAGTAGGGAATACATCTGAACCAAACATTGATTTTCAGGGGACATTCGTTCGTTTTCGGGGGAGTAAACAGACAGGGTTTGATATTTGTTTACTGCAACCTCTGGAGTTGATATTACTGGTGGATGCTATTTCACTAGTGCAAACTTGTGCAAAATTTCATGACTTAAAGAATGGAAATATGTCCAAAATCATCAAAGAATTCAGATATTTTGTAGCCAATTTTTTGATCAGCAAACAACACGATTTTATAAATACTTTGTTTTACCTATAGTAGACATGATGATCATATGAAATAGTTTGGGGGCATCAAGTCATCGCAAGCTACGCACTCTTGAAAAGCCCATCAATGCAACGAATCCCATTCCCATTCTGCTTGGGGTGGGTTGAGGCAACACCGACACCGCAAGTCGCAAAAGCAGCTGCGGCAACCGCAAGTCCTCGCAACGACTTGAAGGTGACTTCGTGGTTTGTGTTGATGATTTTTCTTTGTGTCCAAGCAACGTTATCCCCAACTACGAGGTCACTCACAAACTTCAGGTACCAATTACGGGATTACAGATTTTGACTCTGGAAATAGTTTTCTTACCACTGGAAAATGAAGGTGGAGGATCCCCTTCAAGCACAGAGAGAAGAAGATGAAGAAGCCATCTGAGAATGAGACTTTTTGGTCGAAACTTTCCACTTGACCAAGTTTTCTAGGCTGTGATATTGGGGGAGCTAAGGAGCCCCAGAATCTTCCAAATCACAGGGTAGTTTTGATTTGGTATCAAACCAGAATGGGAAATATTTTTGAGTGTTCAACACTTTAACGCAGTTGAAAATGAAGTCACTTGACTGGTAGTTTGATATTATAACAATTGGTTGAAATCCGTCCATGGGAGAACTTGTTGTTTTGCCAGGAAGCCTCCTCCATGGAAAATTTGGAAGCAGAGATGGAGGAGATCCAAATGTGTGACTTTTTTTGTGAAGTGATACTGTTGATGGAATAAATCCCAAACAACCACCTGGGATGTAATAAACAGCCCTGTATTTTCATGGGATAAGCTACCAACCTCTCTTCCATCTCCCCAGTATTGCAGCTGCTCGTTCTTTGATTTGGGTTCCCCCAACGGTTCACGGAAGTATGGGAAAGCGCAGCTTTGGGGCCCTTTAAAGAAGCGGATCACAGAGATAGACAAACGTTTTTTTTGGGCGTCATGTTGATTGTGATCTTTTCGTATTTTTTTTTGTTGTTTCCCGACCCCCTAAAAAACCCAGCGACGCTACAGTTTTTCCTGGGAAAAATCCCAAAAATACCCACAAGTTTCCATCATGGATTCCTCACCTGCTGGCCGAAGGGGTTGTTAGACGTTCTGCCTTCTCCTCCGATCTCAGTTTCGCAATCTGGGACCCCAAAGACCCCAAAGCAGAAATTACTCTCCCTGAAACTAATATAGCACCTGAAAATAGGCTTGGCCTCAAAGGAAACTAGTATTCCAACCATCCATTTTCAGGGGCGAAAAGGTATGAACATGTTAGTTTCAGGGAGGGTATCTTAGAATTTTAATGTCAGATCAGGTGATTAGAGTGGAGTTTTGCCACTCTAAATGTCAGATTAGATGTCAGAAGTAATGTTGGAGTAGATGTCAGATAAGATGTCAGAAAGCATGTCAGATCAGATGACAGAAGTAATGGAAGATATACAATATATCAGATCAGATGTTTCAAAAGCTATGCCAGATTTACTGTCAGGTACGACGTCAGAAGTCATATCAGCTTGTGTGTTTGAAGTTAAGTCGGACTTAATGTTTTTAGATTGCAGAAGTAATGTCAGAATAAACGTCAGATCAGATGTCAGAAACCTTTTTGGACATGGGTCGCGCAAGGTTCCCGTTTTTTTCTGAGAGAAAACAATGGCGTGACTCTGCAACTTAGACGAAGGTGCATGTGCCTCCGTAAATGACTATGTCCAGACTCTGGTAGGTCTAGTTTCTCACAGAGAGTATACATAAGAAAAAATCATAGGGTGGGGATCAATCGAAGTATTTTTTTTTCGGGTCTCATGAATTCATATCAACCATTTCCCCCCAGGAATTTGTGGATGGAGTTTTTTTCAAACTTGGAGGGAGCGATTGAAGTGGTCTCATGTTTTTTGCAGAAGAATTGTTGGCATGCCCAAACTGATGACTGCTTGGGGGAACCTTTGATGACAAACTTTAGTTTTAACAGTTGTTGCGGTGGGTCCCCAATGATTTTTGAAGCCATCAAAGTGGCTAGTGTAAAAAAAAGCCAACAAAACACTCTGAAACCGGACTCCAGGATGATGGAAGAGATTTGGACGCGGAGCCTTGGTTTTTGGCTGTTGTGATGCAAGTGTGTGTGGCCGCTACTCCCAACTTGGGAGTGACCCATCGGCATGTATACTTGACCAGGGCTGTTTGTATCTATATCTACACCCCTGAAAATTGATATGGCACCGAAAAAAACATCCAATTGACGAGGAGTTTCTCATCTGAACCAACAATTCCAGGATCTTGGGTTCAAGATGTCGATTTTCTAGGGCGTCCCGGCGGATTGAAATCCATGATTTTCCATGTCAAACCTCCACCTTTATCATTTGCAAAGCTTTTGTTTTCGACTTTTCTGATCGCAGGTGCAGCACCATGGAACACCCTTTATACACATTTGTGTATGAGATTTTATGTAAGAACCAGTTGATTGGAAGACATGCTGTATGAGCATGTTTCAGCAAAAGAAATAGACACTGTGAATGTTCTACAAGCAAAATGTGTTTGTTTCACATTTTGATTTGTATTGCGCAGAGGTTTTTTGAATTTAATTTGTTCATTTTCATTGTTGAACTGAGTGAAAACTGAGCAATTGTGGGTGAAACATGCGCTGCCGCATACTAATCAAGGTTTTTGCATTGTGATGTTTGTTGTTTTCAATTGACCCTTCACTAACACAAGTTTAGTAGTCACAATATCCAGTAGGACATTGATGAGAAGGTCAAAGATATGTTTTGAATTGTGCACATTCTATGTTTGCTCGAATGTTTACTCCCCGCAAATTTAACATATCCCCGATAGAGTCTTCTTGATTCCTGGTTTTTCCTGTTTTTTTTCCAGACGTGGTCCATGTTAAGGCGTTGACGTACATGGGCTGTCATCCCAAAACTGGAAAAGAGTTACCCCAACTTTCTTAGTTACAAGTTACAAGTATTATGTAAACATGTTCATTTTGAGCAATTTTTATGGCTGGGAAAGGGTACCCCCCATCAAGTTTTTTTGATTCCTGTTCTTTTGCTTCTTCCGAGACAACCCAGCATAGGCTAGGTTTGCTAACATAGACCATCTCCCGGGTCAGGAACATACAGAGGTTTTTATGGGGTCGAAAAATCAGTGAGGTCTATGCTAAGCATACCCCAAATGCTTACTGGGAGGTCTATGTTAATAAGCCTGTTTTCATTTTTTGGGGGGATCTGTTAAAAAATTGCGGGGTGTAGAAGATGGTATGTCAAACAGTTTTTTCAAGGAGGTGGCGCAGAGAGTTTTGAGAAACAACTTGAATCGATGGAAAACAACATGTAATTGGGCAGTGATGATGCTTGACGATGTTTTGAATGATTTCATTGAACTTTGATTGTTAAGGCCGGGTTGAGTTTTCGCATGTTTTCCTTCAAATCTTCATGTACGGGCCGGAACTATACATGGGATGGTTAATTCTGATGTGTTTTTTTTTTCGTGGGTAAACATTAACCATCGTCCCATGGAGCCGCCAAACCTCCCGAGGAATTGCAGGCAGTTGCCCTTGAGGCCGCCGAGTTGGAAGCACAGCTGGAAGCGGCGGCAGCTTGTGAATTGGCTGCTTTGGAGGCCTGGAAGAGGGGGGAAGGGATGCCAAAGTACGGTGCTTGTTGTTTTTGTTGGTTGGGCTTGGTTTGGTTTTGTTTGTTGATTGGTTGGGTTTGTTTTGTTTTGTTTGTTGGTTGGGCTTGGTTTGTTTTGTTTTGGTTTTGTTTGTTGGTTGGTTGGGTTTGTTTTGTTTTGTTGGTTGGGCTTGTTTTGTTTTGTTTGTTGGTTGGTTGGGCTTGGTTTGGTTTGTTGGTTGGGTTTGGTTTGTTGGTTGGCGTGGTTTGTTTGTTTGTTGGTTGGTTGGGTTTGGTTTGGTTTGGTTTTGTTTGTTGATTGGTTGGGTTTGGTTTGGTTGGGCTTGTTTTGTTTTGTTGGTTGGGCTTGGTTTGGTTTGTTGGTTGGCTTGGTTTGTTTGTTGGTTGGCTGGGTTTGGTTTGGTTTTGTTTGTTGATGTGTTGCGTTTGGTTTGGTTTGTTTGTTGGTTGGGTTTGTTTTGGTTTGTTTGTTGGTTGGTTGGGTTTGTTTTGCTTTGTTTGTTTGTTGGTTGGGTTTGTTTTGTTTTGTTTGTTTGTTCGTTGGTTGGGTTTTGTTTGGTTTGGTTTGTTTGTTGGTTGGTCGGGTTTGTTTTGTTTTGTTTTGTTTGTTGGTTGTTTGGGTTTGTTTTGTTTTGTTTTGTTTGTTTGTTGGTTTGGTTTGGTTTGGTTTGTTTGTTGGTTGGGTTTGTTTTGTTTTGTTTGTTGGTTGGTTGGGTTTGTTTTGGTTGATTTGTTTGTGTTTGTGTTTGTGTTTGTGTTTGTGTTGTTTGTTGCTGTTGCTGTTGCTGTTGCTTTTTTTTGTTTTTCTTGTTGTTGTTGTTGTTGTTGTTGTTGCTGTTGTTGTGATAAGGCAGAGAACTGGGAAAGGAGCTAGCACTTGACTTCTTTTTTTTTCGCGTTGTTTGTTGGCTTTCTTGGGAAAGTGATCACAATTTTCCAAGGTCTTCCAACATCAAGGCCTTCAATGTTCTTGGCGTTTTACCCTGTTTTAATGACATCAGTTGGAATGTACTTTGTTGTCGGAAGGGAACTACGGAGCTGGGAGTTTCCCAGTTGCTTTTGGTTTAGAAATCGGAAGCTAAAAGAGGCTACCAGATTTTTGTTGATTTGGTCTACGTCAAGAAAACACACGAACAATGAAAAAATCACTAGTTGTTTAGGGTACAAAGGGGATTATACCAATATACTGTGTGGGGATTATAATGTAACCATTACAAGTTAAAGGATCCATAGTAAACAACCAGTAGTTCATGGAAAGTAAAAGGGTTTTTCTCGTGGTCACATGGAAACCTCGAGAATGTGTGATAGCTCCCCCCGGTCAGGAGACTGGCGTGATGGCGGCTGAGGCGCAAGCTGCCGATTTTTGGTTGATACTGGCAAGATGGGAATCATCAAGAACCAGTTGGCGGGATTTTCCGATGATTTCATGACTTTGATGATAGGCTGTTAGGCGGTACAAGATATTGGATATGATTCGACATGATTTGAACCTCAGTTTCATCAAAGATGGTCGGCCTTCCAAAATGACCTGACAGTTATAAGGCATGATTCTGGTTCATTCATGTTCATTCAGACATGGCACATTTATTTGGTTGACTTGGGGGGTTACCATTGGGTGGGGTTTGCATACTTGATTCTTTCACACCATTTGCCCCGCCAGGGAGTCATTTCATCAGAAGCTCCTGAAGCTCCCAAGAAGAAACGCAAGAAGAAGATTATCAGGCACGGAGTCCTTGGAAAGGAATACCCCCACCTGAAACTAATAGACTTGTACTGTTGATGATTCAGAAATCCGGCTAACTAGTTGAGGTTGGTTGTTTATCCCATTATTTTCAAGACTTTATACATCCCAGTTGGTGCAGGATTTTTTCCATCAACAGTAGCACCCTGAAAATGGATCGTTGGAATACGATCCTTTCCTTTGTT
The DNA here is from genome assembly GCA_000507305.1 of Breviolum minutum Mf 1.05b.01. Taxonomy (NCBI): domain Eukaryota; class Dinophyceae; order Suessiales; family Symbiodiniaceae; genus Breviolum; species Breviolum minutum. The sequence goes on from DF240193.1 coordinate 41,280, forward strand.
TCGGCCTATTTTCAGGGACGAAAATGTTAGTTTTTAGGGAGGGTAATTGATGATTGGCAACGGAGGATTCTAGGAATTTCTCATGAGAATTGGACATAATTGCGATCTTCCCTAGGCTGATGTTTTCTTCCATCAACTTAAGCGATTATACATGTCAATTGGATTGAAGGCATCAGCTCGCAATCAGTACTAAAAAAGAAACAGCTATGGAACAGATAAATGGGGTGGGTTACTCCCAGAATGGTGGTACACCAAAAGGAATTTTTGTGTAGATCACAAAAATATGTTGAATCATGTCCAGCATCCACGCACGGCATATTTCCCTACATGTATCATAAATATCAACCAAATGTAGGTAAATATTCCGTACACAGAGCATCTGGGATATATATTATGTACGCCTAAAACCCAACTGACCTCTGTTTTTAGGGCCGGCACCATTTGATGGGTCTATTCATCCAAAACAATGGTCATTTGGGTTCGAGGTACAGATATAGCCTGTCGAGAAACGGTTTGGATGCACAATTTGAATATATGTTGAAAAAGCAATCCGTATTATCCGGCTGTTTCTGAAGGCTTATTTTATATCTCATCCACAAAGATTTTACCTGGTACAAAGGTTATTTGAAACACAAAATTACCGAGGCCACCAACATAAATAAATCTAAAAAAGAATAATATAATAAACATAAAATATGGGTTTAATTTATTAATCAAATATAGGATTATTATTACGATAAAATTAATAGGAATCTACCCTAAAATAATATTCAAATTAATATTTTGAAAATAATCTATTAAAAAATAAGATATAATGGAGAAAAATAAATAATAAATTATTATATTTTAAATATTTTTTATTAACCAATTTAATAAAATATATATATTATATTAATAATAATTATATAATTATATTATTAATTTTAAATATTTATATAATTATTATTAAATATGGGATATGATATTTATATTTATTAAATTTCTTATTGTTTTTTGAATTTTATTATTTTTTTTTTATTTTTGAAGTAAAGAAAATAATTTATATTTTTTTTGATTTTTATGTTAAATATTTTTTATATAGAAATTTATTTTAAAAAAAAATGGACTAAATGCTTTAAATTTTGGACTAAAATTTTGTAAGAATAACCAAAAAATTTGGGATTTGAAATGATGAGATTGATTATTTATTTGGTTGAGTGATTTTACAAGTTTTTGATTGGTTAGTTTATTATATATTATTTATGTAAGTGGTTATATGAATTACTATTTTTGTAGTTTTAATAGCTTAATTATATAGTTATAAAATTGATTAGCTGGAGGGGTATAAAATGGGTTAGTTATGTGGCTGGCTTGGCTAGTGGCGACCTGGCTGGTTGCAGGTGTCTGACTGCCTATACGGTGCATTTAAATGGCTGGCTAGGAATGTGGCTGCCTAGCGCGGTGGTTTGCTGGGGCTATGTGCTGGCTGGCTGGTTATGTGGCCCGCTTGCTATATCGTTGCTTGTTTGGCTATTGTGGCTGTATGGTTGGCTGACTATTTATGTGGCTGGATAATTATGTAGGTATGAGGTTGATAACCTGGGTAATTATGGGATTGGTTAGCTATGTGGCTAGATGGCTACGGGTGACACTTGGCTATGTGGCTGGCTAGGATGCCATATGGTTGCCAATATGGTTACTTATTTAGATAGGTGTATGGTTATTTAGCATGGTGCGCTGTCTGGTTGGCTTGTTTTCCCTGTGGTTAGGCAGCTGGCTCGGTGGCTGCCTAGCTATATGGTTGTGTAGCCACGAGATTGATTATCTATGAGGCTGGGTGGTATGTGGTTGGCTAGGCATATGGGTGGTCTGGGTGCCGGCGATATGGCTAGCAATGTCGTTGGTTGATAGTTGACAAGACGGCTAGGTGTTTGGCTGATTAGGATGCCTATGTGGCTGGCTAGATATTAGTTGTTCAATGGTTGGCTGGCTGGGTGGCTATGCGGCTGGTCGTTGGCTGGCTTGCTAGGTCGTTGGCTTTAGTGGTTGGTTTTGGCTATGTAAATAGTCAGGAAAATAATTATAATTCGTAATTATATAATTGGTTACTATATATATATAGCTGCGGTTGACTAGTTATACTAAGGAATAATTTTGTGGCTGACAGACTATTTGGTTGGGTGACTATATGACCGCCTAGTTATATGGGCTAAATTATATATTATATATAATTAATATTTTATATTATTATTTCGTTGGGAGATTATTTTTTGTTTTAATAATTGGTTATTAGATTAATTGACTAATAAAAATATTTGATTAATTAATTTTAATATAATATCGGATTTTTAACAATAAATCATGTATATTTTATTTTATAATTTATTGGAATTAAAAAGGGATATAATTTAATTATTATTAAAAATGGCTTTATTTAGTATTATTTTAATTCTTATTAAAAATTAAAAAAAAAATATATTTAAATAATATTATTTTTTAAAGGCAAAATTAATATCTGATTGTATTTTATTATTATTTTTTTTTTTTTCAAAATTAATTTTAGATTATATATTTTTATTTGTTTTTAAAT
>DF240193.1:46522-125916 GCA_000507305.1 Breviolum minutum Mf 1.05b.01
ACTACTCGTCCAAATACAAAAGAATTGAAGTTCTCGCTGCTGCAGCATTGCACAGAAAGTCTGGCATAATGTCAGTCAGTGCTGAATGCTTTGCAGTTGTACAGAAATGAATGTAGCAGCGGCAAGATTTAGGAGAAACCAAAAAACGTATTCGATCCTGACAGCTTGAGCTCGTTAGCCTAAAATAGCAAAAAAAAATTTCTCGGTGTTTTGAAAAACAGCAAAAACTCATTTCGGCTAATAGGCGTGGCACTTCGCCCACCGGCGAACGAGTATAATCACTCGTATATATATATTTAAATATATTTATATATAAATATATCTTAATTTAATATTATATTTTTTTTCCTTATATTTTATTTAAATACATATAATTTAATTTAAATAAATATAAATCAATTTAATTTTATATAAATTTATTTATAATTTTTATTTATTAATTAAATTTTAATAAATTATTTTATATATAATAATAAATCAAATATAATAAATTAATGATATTATTTATTATTTATTTTTTTATATTTATCATTTTTAAATATTTAATTTAATATATTTGAATTAATCTAAAATTCAAAGATATTTAATTCTAAATATATTTCTATATATTTTTATTCAATATATATGACTAAGTTACGACATAATGAATTCATATGAGGCAAAAATGGTTTTACCAAATTGCCAATTTGGGGGCAGAGCCTGTTGAGTAGGTTTAAACCCACCCAACAAGAGTTTGCCGAAGCAGGCGCGTTGCTGGAAAATTTTCATTTTGCGAGCAGTCCCTTCAGTTCAGCACGTTTATCAATGGTTATTTCAGTCTTCTCACTTGACCTATTGAAGCAGTGGACTCAATCGTGTCGTGCTTGAAGGGAATGACAAGTCTAAGTTGTTAGCACGTTGCGGAGGAAAGTTGCTGAAGAAAAACTCACTCACCTTCAAAGTGGGCCCATACCAGTTACAAGTTGGGTCATAACTCCACTTGTAGGGATTTAAAAAAACAGTTGCCCATGTATTTTCGGCCATTTATCTCAAACACAGATATAGCAGTAAGTTCATGGGAAAGACGACAAGGAAACACAAGTAGAACTTACAGGCTGATGTTTTGGGTATTTCCAATGGTTTCCCGAGATAGGATCACCAACATGAAACACAAGGCTCATCACTGACATGTGGACACCTATATAGGCGCTGAGATCCTTATTGGGGGGATATGTTTGATTCATCATGTATTTTCTTATCTTCTCTTTCTTTGATGGATCTGGAACTTCTTTCAGCTCTTCCTCCGCAACTGCCAACAAGTTCAGCAAATGCCCGTAAGCCACAAAGAGACTCTACGCCGGAAGATGAGCGTCTAAGAGAATCATCTGCGAAGATCGTGGGAGGTAAAGCTTTACGGTAGGACTTTGTTGCGCTCTATGCCACATACCACTAGAATGATCCAGTACATATCTTGTCTTGGCAAGAGCCAACCACAACATGAATTTGTGTGCTTGTTCCCCGAAGTCATGCTCTTGACTTGAATAAAAGCCATGCTGGCTTGCAGAAGCCTCCCCAAAAACAGCCAAAGAATCTAGGTTTCAGTAGCATTTTGCCCCTCAAACCCACAAAGTGTCATGGTACTCAGCTCTACTTCCATGCAAGTCCAGTGTCAGCTTGTCTGTGCCAATGACGGGCCACATCTCTGCGTGGCAAAAAAGACCACAGCCACACATGGGTCCTGTGGGAAGGTGGACCAGGATGGACTTTTCAGGATTCACCACTGACCTACCAGTTTTGAGATGCTCCCCCCGATTTGGTTTCAACAGGATGAAGATTCCGGAATGTTTAATGGAATCCATGGTCATGTCAATGACGGATTCCAAAAAATACCTCTGTCCAATTGCTGTGTGTGCCTATCTTCAAGATTGACACCCCGAACACCGTTGCGGTTGGAACTGAGTAACTGGAAGCTGAAAATGGTGGTTTCCAAAATCAATCTCTTTTTCCCACGGTCCCATTTCAGGTTCCCTGTTAGTTTTTTTGGGGAACATATCTGGCCTAATCTGAAAATATCAACGAACAAAAAAAAACACCTCAAAAAACACCTCAAAATTACTTGCGTGGATTTGCTGGTAAGATGCTTGGGTTCCAAGTGAACCAAAAATATCATCCCTTCCTGGAGGGATCTTGATGGTAAAGAATCCATGGTACAAAACAACAAAAATACCTTAAAAAGAATCCAAGCTTGTTGATCTTGTTGTTCACTCTCATGGATCATGGGGAAGCATCCAAATCTGCTTTGAATTGCCATCCAAGATTGATTTGCTCATCGCGCACAAGCGCTCCAAAACGACTCCAGCGATTGGCGAAAATAGCAACCATTCGATGAAAACACCTTGCCAGTCACTCCGAAAAAACGAAAAAACACACACACACACACCTGTCCAGGAAAAGGTGGCTGAAAATTAGTCAATAAACTTGATCAACATCTTCTAGTTGGTGGTTTCAACCCATCTGAAAAATATTAGTCAAAATGGGAATCTTCTCCAAATAGGGATGAAAATAAACAATATTTGAAACCACCACCTAGTCTTTATCGTTTGGATCTCGAAGCACAATGGGGAGCAAATCTCTTGGACCAAAGAAGGTGGAAAAGTTGCAAAGACTGCAGACTGCACGAACACCTCAACCGGGGGGCCATAAAACACTTGCGGGGGGGCGGCCGGCCGGACAAGGTAAGACGTGCAGGTTTTTTCCGTCGCAGTGAAAATCAACTCTCCAGAATTTCATTCAAACACATTGAGACACGAGGCGACTCGATCGCGAGAGTGGGGGAAGATGTCGATCTGGAGATCAGATCCATCTAAGGTTTTACAACATTTGATTTTTCTCTTGAGGAAAAGGTGGTGGTCCCTAGTCACCTAGTCCAGCTTCAAACTTTTTTAGGAAACTTGTGGCAGCTGCAGCAGAATATTCAAATATATTCAAATCATGAGGAAGAACATCTTCAAAGTTGATAGCTCACTGGCTCATTGGCTTGGATTTTTTCCGTTTCTACTATTGGAAAGTCCATGAAACATCATAAAACTTCATTCACTATCCGATCCTCATATCTACTCCGGAACCCGCCAGACATGTGAATTCCTGAAGATTTTCACCATGCACAATTTGTGCCCAAAGTAGAGTTTTTCAGATTGAAGGGGGTCGAACTCGAGCTCAGAATTATGCCAAAGCGGGCATGAACTGGTCACCAAGTCATCAATTGCACGGATTGCAAATTCCCAAAAACTTCTGCATGTTTCATTGGCAAAACTTTGGGACATGAACTGGGAACTGGTCCATTACGGGATCATCCAAGCACAAAAACACTGTACTGGGACATCTATGCAAATGTTCATGAATTTTGCTTGAACCATCTTAGAGAATCAGTGGGGAATATGATGGAATGTATTTGTATATAAATTGCTTGGAAGATCAACGAAATCAAGAAATCTGTGTTTCTCTTATCCTAAAAGCCCTGGACTAGGGACCACCACAATATTTGATTTGGAACCCTCGCCATGCTGCACATAGCATCTGGGCGAGTCGCGCAGCGCTTGACATGATGCGGCGGTGGCACTCTGCATCATTAGCAGCAGAGGCACAGAAAACTTGAGGATTGCGATCTTTCCGACAGGCCAAACGGGATCTCCGGCCAGAAAAAAATATCACGAGAGAAATGTCTTGAACGATTTTTTGTTACAAGAAAATCTCCAATTTTCAATATATAGTTTTCCAAAAAAAAGTCCTGAGGTTCGGTGTTTTAGGTATGTTTTTGGGGTCCAGATGGGTCCAGTCATACCTCCTCACCAGGTGTTTGGAAGACTTCCCTTTTTTTGATAGGATGCATCCCTTCATTCGGGTCCCCCAAATCAACACCCGATAAAACTATATAAGTTGATATAAAGCAACAAAACACAATTCAAATCATCTGAAATTCGGGTCATGTCTTTGAAATGACCATCTCAAAAAACACGATATCTGTTATATCATTGTCAAAATTTCATCCTCTGGATCTTCATTCAATCCCTGATCATTAAAAAATCAGCAAATCGCAGCCTCTCCGGCATTTGGACATCCTTCAAAGGGCCCAAGGGGGGAATAAACACAACCAGCTCCGCGGAGCACTCGTTCCAGAGGAGGCGGCGGCGGCGTTTTTCGGAGGTCACCAGCCGCGTCTTCCCAAAAGGACGCCCAGGGAGAAAGCACACAACGACCTTGGACTTTTTTCAGAAATTTCAATTTTCTGTCATCCAAGGCCTTGACTTGACGTTAGTCCCGTTAGTCAAGTGACGTTAGGCCATTTTTGTTTACTGGGTTGTCCATGGAAGTGATCGGTTCACGATCGTTAGTAAGTTGGTTTATAATTTATAACCTACTTAAGGGACTGATAACCCACTTATATAGGGGTGAAATCACCCACTTACTAAGTACCATGGACATCCCAGTGGTCAACAAAAAGCCCGGGAAGACCAACGAACGACCGTGGAACATCCCAAGCTTTTGAATGAGTCGATGTATATATATATATATCTCTCCTATGAAAACCATGTTAATTTTTCAAGTAGCCATGTCAGTTTTGAGAGGAGTAATTCAATGCCTTTGCCCCATCTATCTCTCAACTTTATTTGTATAGGCCATATACCCATACCAGTCCCAAGGATGGTATGGGGAATATAAAGCTAAAACCGAGAACATCATTGAAGTCTGGACTTTCTTGTTGGGGCTGCTGGAAGTCACACAAAAAAAAGGTGGAATCAAATTTTGTCATTTGGGTTCCAGGCGGATATCATGTACAATAATACATTATGTACACATACGCGGGACCCAGCACTTTTAGAGAACAAAAATTCTGCCTTCAAAGTCGGTGAGCTTCTGCGAACTCTATAAGCACCCCCCCCAAATAGGTCACCTCAAAAGGTGCGTTGAAACCCTGCAAGTCGTGCTTCAAGTTGGTGATTCGATCGACCCTCGGAAATCATTAGACCCTGCGGGGCTTGAGGGGTGAAGGTAAGGAACCTGTAGGGGACCCTGTGTCCTCAAAATAGCCACTGGATTGAGGGGTCAGGAAACCTAAAAAATACCCATAGGATCCATGGGACGAACGGTATATTTACCTACATTTGGTTGATTTTTATGGCAAATGTAGGTGTATATACCATACATGGATCCTATGGGATACTGTAAAGCCATACTATTAATTGTATATCTCCTCAAAATAGCCACTTATTTCTATATAGCCATAATATATCCCCCCGCGGAATTCCCCGGAAAATTATGGAAATGTCCCCTGAAAAGGGACCATTCCAAGAGGAATTTCATCTTCCAACCATCAATTTCAGGGGGATATGTTAGTTTTCAGGACGTGTATTCTTGAAAAGTCAACAATAAACATCATAAACAAACAAGAAGATTCGAACTGTAGCCCCCACAACATCTTCAAACAATTCAATGCACATTTCATCCAGGAGACTTTCGCTTATTCTTTTTGTTGCCTTGAATTCTAGGCAAACTTGAGGTAAAAAATCCTGTTTTCCCCCTGGAATTTGTGAAGGTCAAAAGAAAACACATCCGCCGCGAACTACAAAGGCTAGACGCTTAGACAGCTTATACTTATCAGTATGTGGAGTAACCCAATAATTCATCTGACCTTGTAACTAGAAAGGTTGGTAGGTACGTCATAAGCTTATATAATAATGCATTTAACAATTTTCATGAGACAAACTTGACCAATACCGGTAGCAAAGAATCAACAAAACATCACCCATGACTCTGACATATATTATTACATTAAACTCCATATTCTATGAAGGACACTAAAGTCTTGCATAATGTCAAATCAGGTTGACATTCCCAGTTCATTCCATGTCTTCATACGTCAGTCATTACGCCTTGTAAAACAAATCAGAAGGATATGCATATCACTTCCGCAACACACAGGCACGCAATCTGAGTCAAACTACTTCAAATATTGATTTCGTCATTTTTGTTTGAAGAAAGTCATCTTTTTTCTGACAAGACGGGGACTGGGGAGACCAAGTTTACACCAACTCATTCCCCTTCCAACCAACCAAACACCTCACCCGGCACGGGAGGGACCTTTCCGTACAAAAAAAAGTCATGGATGACCCATATACCATCCATTGCATGTATGGTATATTTACCCATGACAGTGAATGGTTGATTTATATGGTTTTCTGTAGGTGTACCTATACCCTTCCTCCCAAGGATGCCAGTGGGATGATGTCAAACCTCTCCAAGACACCATCCAACAACAAATGGCAACTCAAGCAGGCCTTCCTGGCACAACTCGAACAGTCCCACCGGGGAACAGAGGGGTGAGCCTCTCCCATAAGGTAACCCCCCCCCCCGAAATATAAGGGCTTAATAAGGGACACCAAGTGTTGATAAGCCGTTAAGAAGGCCTTAATTCTCGGGGGGTAGGTTGACCAGGCATCATTCCAGGATATGGTAATCTAACAAGGTCGCCGGGCTCGAAAATCAATGAAAATTCACCCAGCTTTCTCCTGTAAATACCATTGAAAATTGAAAATAGTGGATTGTTCCATTGCTATTTTAAGTCTGAAAGGAAGGTAATTAGTGAAGGGTGAAACCTTTTGTAAGTCAAGTGGTACAGAAATTTCCCAGGTTCTTCAAAGTGACCTCATTAAGGCGGCCCACATTTGTGACCTTTTTTAAGGCTTGGGACCCGTGACCTGACCTCTTGGGGAATCAATCCAGGTCACTTTGAAGAAGCTGGTCTCAACCAAAAATCATGAGGTGTAGGTGTACTATATGGGGGTTTCCTAAAATGGTGGTACCCAACAACCATGATACAACCATGGGTTTTCCTACTAACAATGATCATTTTGGGGTGTGAAATGGGGGATACCACCATTGAAGGAAACACCCATATTGATGCATCAGTTTCAATGCTTTGTTTTATCTTCAGGTTGCTCGTTGGTGGTTAAACCACCGGGTTTTCTTGTGTCAAATTTTGAGCGAATTTCAGGATCAGGGTAAGACAGATGCCAAGGAAAATCTTGGTGAAACCAATACCTATAGGGCTTGGCTTGTACTAGTTGATCATCCCACTTTTGTATAGTTTTGCTCCTTTTTTTAATGGTTCTTTCCATCCAAAATCTTCTTAAAGTCTGTGCGCCACCCGGATTTTCGGATGTTTCTCGAAAAAAAAAACACAAGTGCTTCAAAATCAAGTTGCAGGATTCGGAATCGATTTTGGTTTAATGGCAATTTACCATGGTAGAATCCGTAAGACATAGCCTTAAACAAACAAAAAGCAGTTCACCTCATCTACCCTGTGATTTGGAAGATTCTGGGGCTCTTTAGCTCCCCAATTAGTAGGGAAATACATCACCCCTAGCTCCTTAGCTCCCCCAATATCACAGCCTAGTCATATTTCATCCTGCAGATTCCACATCCAACACAGGTGGGCACCGGAAAACGATCGTCACAAATGGGCTTTTTTTCACCCTACAAATGGCCGAAAATAAATGGGGAAGCACCTGGGATTCTATATATGACCCTCCTTAAAAACGGTCCTTATAACCCCATGTATAACTGGGTTTTCCCAGTTTTCCCATGTTTTTTTTTGGGGTCCACCTGGAATTTCCTTCACATTGAGGACCCTCACCCCACGGTCACGCTCAGGAGTCTCAGTTTTCTCGAGTCCATGACCTCAACGAAAAGGCGTGAAAGCAGAATGGTAACATCCACAACTACTGGGATGTCCATGGAAGTTACGAAGTAGTTAGTAAGTTGGTTTATAATTTATAATCTACTTAAGGGACTTATAACCTACTTGTTTATGGGTTATAACCCAGCTACTATATAAGTACCATGGACATCCACAACTAGTGGTTGAACCAGCCATTTGAGGAATATTACACCGTAGTGAAAGGATCGATGGCGCAACACCGACCCCCAAGTTTCGTGGATTAGTAGTTTTCGGGGCCATGATTTTCACCAAGACATCCATGGGAGTGGCGGGCTAGCCATCGATCCTTTCCGGGGTGGTAGAATCAAATTGGATCATCTCCACAGGTAGGGTTGAAAATACACAAAATAGTTCAAACCACCTTCAACCACCAAACTTGACAGTGTCATGTTGAAAAGAGACTTGTTTGATACTTTGCGCTGGTAAAGTCGGGTCGATACAAGCTCAGAATGATTGCCCAAACCTTTTCAGCATGGGTCATGGAAAAGGTCTCCTAACCCCCCAATCGTAACCCCACCTTCAATATGCACTATTTTGTTGATATCCTTGTGTGAAAATATTGGCTAAATCACCCAAAAAACGGTTTTATTGGTTATATCTTGGGGGCCCAAAAAACCCAATTTTTATGAATGGGCTTGTTGTTTGGCAGGAGATTTTGTTCATCAGGTGCCACCCGGTGCCACCCTACTGAGCTTCCGTGCTGATCGAGCTGCTAACATCAACATCCTGCGGGGGTTGCTGGGTCGAGGTCTAGAGCTAAGTAAGCCACGACCAAAAATCCTGACATGAGATTCCACTGAACTGAGTTGGTTACAAGTGATCCATTTATTACTGGCTGAAAAATAAGCCCAAAAAATATTTGGGTAGAGTATAATTCCTTATATACAGCATATAACCAGGGTTTTGATCACTGCTGAAGTGTTTGCTTTTGCAAGGAATAGTGTGGAAAGCAACATACGTGTTTTCTTGTGTCAAGAATCATCCAGCAGCATGTCAAGCTGGTCAAGTTATATACCCTATACATCCAAATACCAGGTATGTGGTGGATTTTGGATGTCTAGGGATAATATGTGATCCCAAACATTCCCTGTTGGCAACCCGTAAATTCAAAAAACATGCCGGACTAAATGATCACGAATGTCTCATCAACCACTATGACTCTTACATACTCCTTCAAACATGTATATTATATCATTTATGATATATGCACATATATCTGATCAAAATCTCAAAACCATCAGGGCCCGAACACATGTTGCTGAAACATTTGTTTTGAACAACAACTAGCAAATGAGAATGCTGATATCTCAACATTACATCCCTGTCATATCTTTTGGCCGAAAAACACAACAATGCTGCCATGCCACCTTCGAAAAAGGGTACGGCTTAGTTAAACATGGTGAATAGGAACTTGGTACTTCATATGTGGAAGGATCAAACAGTTGATATACATATATGTTTTTTGGAATAGTCATCCCACCTTTAAAATCTGGAAATTCTTATAATGGATGTAGAAACAAACCCACACCCCTAGCGTTTGGATGATGACCATTCCCCTACAGTACAAACCCTTTGGATGAGGCCAAGACCCACACAAAAATACCACCTCAAGATCCCTTCGAACGGTTCGAGGATTTTTTTGGATGCCTGAATTAATTGCTGCGGGGGGAGTAGCGAAAACTTGACCACTTGAAGGGGTTAACTGGTTTGGTGTTTTTTTTCAACCCGCCTGAATAAATATGATCGTCAAAATGGGTTCATCTTCCCCAATTTTAGGGGTGAACATAAAAAATATGTGAAACCACCAGCTAGTTAAGCACAACGTGGCACACCTTGAGTTCACCAATTTGTCAAGGAAAGCTCCCCATCAAAGTTGGTTCCCATCTTGTCACTTGGCATCGTTTTGAAGTTTATTTCAGGCCCTGCTATTATAAAAGACAACCGCTCCTTTTTTGGCTTCCCAATCCAACCACATGCAAACCAACAAAGGAAGCAAATGGAAGTGAGTCTCTCATCCTTCATGGCTGGGAATCCACTTGAAATAGAAGGATAACAGTTGAATTCTAGCCGCCAGCCAACAAAAAACAATCATAGATATTTCATTTTATGATTGGTATAAGAAAAGTATGGTAAATATATGTTCCTGTATTCATCGAATCTTTTGTTCTATGATAATATATAACTATATAACATATATGTTCCTCCCCCCAACTCCTAAGAACAAAACTCGCCCAACGATTTATAATGATTTATATGTCTGCCGTGGCAAACGCAAACCTCTCCGTTCTGGTTATTGAAGTTCAGAATCTGCACCACCTGAAATCACTGATTTCAGAGAAGCGACTTCACAAAAACCATCCAAACTCGTTATCCCATAGAAATTTGAAATGATGATTAGTTAAGAACGGGATATTCATAGCGATTTCACATGATTCCTAGGTGCACTATTGCCAGAATTCCTTGAGCCCATATAACCAGTGTTCTTTTCACTGCTCACTCGATCAACACTTTTGTGTGTATGAGTTCTGATGTCATCCCAATCCTATGTACAACTATTTAACTATTTTTTCACTCCCTGAAACTAACAACTTCTCATAGCTTGTCCCTGACACGAATTGAAGAGAAATCAAACTGGTTGATACACCCTGGAAGATTGACATGGAACATACAAATCACCCATTTAGAAAGGACAATGATCTTCCAAACCCCTATGCTTATGTTCCATGTTAATCTTCCGGGGTTTACTAACCCCTACCTCGTTGCTCATTTGAAAGATCTGAAAGGTTCCAAGTTCTTTCTGGCTTAAAAACCCAGCAGCTTTTCAAAAATGGAATCCATGGTTTTTTGGCCGAGAACAAACAACGGGGTCTTTCACATCAAACATTGACCCCAACAAAAATCTCATTATTACAAGGTTTCAGTGGTGGAGGAATGGTCATATCTCCCTGTTGGTAGTCACAGATCTACTAGTTGGACAATCAAGGTGCCTGTGTAAGCTGATGTGAATCACTTGGAGTACATGCTGAAGAGTGATGGGTGCTAGATCAGAAAAAGGTACCACTGGAATCTGCATGCAACAAATAATCACCATATCCTTCGGGTGAAACAAATAAAAACTTGGAAAGCTGAATGAACCCAGTATTCTATGTGAATGTCTGCAAACAAAACATGTTTCTAAAATTGAGTTAAACAGTCAAACGTCTTGAGCTCCCTTAGAATGATGCAAATCGGATTGTAAGGTTCTACTTGCACTACCGTGGTTCCTAACCCCAAAAAACACATTCAAATCAGTTGATATCATCTGGTTGGTGGTTTCAACCCGGATCATTTCCCCAAATAGGGATGCACATAAAGACTATTCGAAACCACCACTTGGTTTAGATATCACCGTCAGATTCCTGCGAAGGCCAACATGGCAACCAACAAATGTTGCGAAAGAAATGTTACACTCCCTCACACTAACAGCAAAATCACCTAAAAATGGTGGTTTCCAATACCCATAGGGTCCATGGGACTTGTATATTTACCTACATGAATGGTTGATTTTTATGGTTTTCATCAAGGTATATATACCACATACATGGATGGTATGAGATATAGGAATCCCATGGAATCTCCTTTTCCCACCGGGGTCTATGCTGTTAGTTTCAGGGAACGTCATGCTTTCCGGGGTGGCCTTTTTGACTTCTTCTGACAATGCCCTGGAGCAGCTCGAGACTTCAAATGCCTCCAGGTGGGTTTTCCCCCAAAATCTTCTCGAAGCTACTTGGAGGATCATCCCAGGATGAAGTAAGTGGTTAATAACCCACCATTTATAAGCCATGAAACGCCCATATTTGGAAGGGGAATAACTTTAACCCGATCCTTAGGGGACAAAAACTAACCATGGTTTTTCCACCACTGGACTAGTCATGGGATGATCCTCCAAGGTACAAAAAAAGGCCCACAGATTTCCAACTCTGGGACCTTCATAACCTAAAAAGGTGGTTTTTTCCACCCATTATTTGAAGAATATGCGCAGTCGTCAAATTGGATCCATCTTCCCCGAGGGGTGAAAAGAACACATATTTGAAACCACTGCCTAGTAACCCTAACGGCTCTACTAATCCGTAGAGAACAAAATGACCATCAAATGAGGAAAATTATATAAGAAACACTCACAGCACCTTCCAACGGGTCCCCAAAAAAGACCCTAAGGGATGGTGAATTAGGCACCCTGTTTTCCGGAATCATGAACGACAAATTTGGGGAACCCATTGGAAGAACCACCTGTATTTATTCATGCCTGAACAGTCACGTCTCATCCGAAATCTCAAAAACATATCTTCACTTGTAACTAGGGGAGGGATGGGTGAAGTGCCCTCACCATCCATCAATCAACTGACGCAACAAAAACCCTCCGTAAATGCGCCGGAAATTCCCTGCCAGTGTAGAAAGTGGACCCAAGCTTCTGAGGGGAAAAAACCTCCTGCCTAAACACTGTAACAGGGTTCATATCAAAGGGTTCCCTTTATAAGAATGGCTAGATTATGTACCCACTAAGTTCCCAGGGTTTATGCATACACCAAATGAGGTATATATATATATATACTTTGAGTCATGATTGGTCACAAGAAAATCCTAAAGGGCTTGATTTCATGAAATGACTTTTGTTTGGAAGGGATTCTGCTGAAAAGTTTCGACCAATCGTCTTTTCTCAATGGCTTCCCCCCCAAAACCACCGGTGGACATCCCAGAAATACCAGGCCTAGGGGGGTTGTACTTTTGAAATCATGGTTTGTGGGTCTATAAGTCTATCTAAAACACAGGTCATTATATGAAACCAACCCAAACAGGAGATATCCCTCAAAATGTCCATAGATTTGTATTGTTTGGTCCCCCAAAATTGGTCATTTAATGACACCTGTTAAATGTACACCTTTTTTGGGGGGGGGTAATATAGAACATCCAGCATTTGTCATGATGGCATTTGCAGGGGGTCTCCGATAAGCTTCCATTAAGCCACAAGTTTGCTTGGTTGATGGTTCCCCATGTAAACATATCCCAAAACTGGTGAGCGACGAAAAAAACATCAAACTTTCCATTGAATCCTGGTTGTTTAATAGGGATCCTTAGAATGGTTTATTATAATTCCGACATAACTGGGTAGTATAATACCCTATCTACCCTCAACAACCAGGATTACTTTCATTGCTCAGGTGGATAAAACAGATCAGTTTGAAGCCCAAACTCGGTGGCATTCATCTCAAACCCTGTCTGGTTGTTCAATTGTTCAACCCATTTACAAAATGATAAACATCTTTCTGATTCCACCTACTCTCTGGGAAACTAACATAGCTAGCTGGAATATCCCCATTTTCACTTGGAAATATATACATCTTCAAAGGGTCCACTTTCCAGCAAGTTTTGTCAGTTTACAAAAGTGTGGAAAAATTCAAGAAAACTCACACCCCCAACCACATACTGTACTCACCCCAAATGACCATGAACCTGTATTTGTTTCCTACTAAATAGGTAAATCCACAAAAGTTTAAAGGTTACCCTCCCTGAAACTAACATTTTCGCACCTGAAACAGGGGTGATTGGAATACAATCGTTTCCTTTTGGGGCCTGGCCTATTTTCAGGGGTGAGCTGTTAGTTTCAGGGAGAGTATTTATTGGCTGAATGAGACCAACAGCAAAAGCCATATGGGTGTTTCCTTAAATGGTAGTACCCCCAAAACACCCCAAAATGATCATTTTTAGTAGGAAAAACCATGGTTGTTGGGTACCATCATTTTAGCAAACCACCATATGTTCCCCGCCTCGTCAGGAAACCATTGGGCTTCAGGACCTCAGAAAACAAAACAGCAAATTTTGGCCCTGAGGCGGTAGGCGGAAACTCAAAAGGAAAAGATCGTATTTCAAAAAAATCATCCATTTTCACAGCAAACTGACCTGGGGCGGGGGGGTATTTTTCATTGGACAGGTAGCTCGGATGATTTTTTGAAAAATAACGCTTGCAGATCCTCAATCGCAAACATCATTTACTTTTTTAGGGTGGAGAGGGTACAACTGGTCATCATGATGGCTTTGGTTGCGTCTTGATGAAAAGGGTGAATTCGAAACTTCGAAATGATGATGCTCCAAGTTGAATCTTAAACTTGAAGGTTGTACAATGTTGTAGATGATGTTTATGCGCAAGTTGTATCAGGAAATATCATGAAGCCAACATACATCTACGTACAGTAAAACGGTTGTTTCAACCCAATTGTATCACTCAAGTAATCTCCCTCAAACACAGTAAATGATCCTTGATGTACACGCATCAAATTCCGTCATATCCTTCTCTGCTGATTACACCCTAAGAGACAGCATAAAACATTGTATACTGTTCATATTCATTTAGGTTGTGGTTTCAACCCACTTGAAACAGACAAACCATAATTGAATCATCTCCTCAAATGGATGTTTCCGAAAATAGTGGTACCCCAAAATGGATGGTTTGTAATGGAAAACCCTTAGAATGGATGATTTGGGGGTACCACTATTTTTGGAAACACCCAAATATAGAGGGGTGAAATCAACATGATGTTTCCTGCCACTACCTGCTAGGCAGGTAGACCCCATCCTGCTGAACTTGGACAAGTGTCCAACCCTTCATCAAATTCATCCCAAAAACTTCATATTAATCTTGTACATCCCTTTTTCCATGGTTTGGAAAGGGAGCTTTTAAAAAATTTTGGGAGGATTTTTTTGGTATTCATATGATTCATACACCCATTTTGTTTTGGTAAATATCGGTGTATAGCATAGATGTGTGTACCACCACCTTCAAAAGAAATTGGAGCTGAAGCTTGGTGAATTGACGTAACGGAAACACCATTTGGCAGGTCGAAATCCTTTGGAACTCATGGACTTTTTTTTTTCGAAAGCCCTGAATCTGTGATCTATATATGACCAAATAAAAATGAAGGAAACGTGAGTTCCTATAGAATGGCATATATAAATATGGAGATACATATATATATATACATACATATACACATATTTCTCTGCCTATTCCCTGATTTTTTTGTTCCTCCTGAGTTTCTTCACAAAACGTGAGGCATTGTCCGAGCCTCGGCTTTGGAGTCAAAAAGAAGGTATAGGATATATTTGGATGAAAAATTTATATGGGCAGTCCACAAAAAAACCTAAAACACCAACATGACTTTCAGTTTGAGAGTGTGTTTTTTTCCAGTGTGTGTGAGACGTGAGTATCGTGAGTATCGTGCCATAGGTATGGTCTGAAACTACGTGAGTATCATTTAGTGGTTTTGAGGTTGTGTGTAATTACTCTCAAATTTTTTCAGAGGTGTGGATGATTCGTCATCGGAGATGTGTTTAGAAAGCTGTACAAATTCTCACACCACTGGGTCTGTCTTTGATCCTTGTTGGGGTATCTTGTTTAACAGAATGACCGCCAACGAATTGTTACCAACAACAGGTGCAACCAGTGCAACCAAGGCGCTTGATCGACTCTCTATTGTAAGACAGCAAGAAGTCCTGACGCAAAGTCTGGGCCCCGTCACCAGTTATAAGTGGGGTTATAACTCCATTTATATGGGGTTATAAACCCAGTTACCCATTTATTTTCGGCCTTTTATAGGGGCCCCATAACTCCGTTTGTAACGATCGTGGGGCCCCACTTTGTATTGATTCCTTGCTGCAAATCGCTTCCATTCTCTCACTGGCATACGGCATGCGCTTCCAACCAGGTGATACGATTGATGGAACAAAATTCTGCACCAGTTGGTGCAATTACCCATACCATCGGACTGGTATATTTACATACATTTGGTTGATTTTAATGGTAAATGTAGGTAAATATACCATACATGGATTCTTTGGGTTAGGAGAAATAGATCATGAACATATGCGATCAATGGTTTGCTGTAATATGTCATTGGAATGCTTTTTATGGTCCCAATTGCAAAACCTAAATTCCTCTATTAAGAGCAAAAACTACAGTAAAGTATGGACCAAGGTCGATCAGAACCAGCACTGGGAATCCTTTGAAAAACTGCTACCCAGTCGCTCATTTCTTCCGACCTAGATATTTATGTCTGTAAGAGCCAGAATTTCCCCTTGAATGCTTATTTGTTCATCACATATGCACCAACAAGATAATGTCTTCAAATATCTAGGTGCACTTAATGATGGGGACGTTACAACTATATCTATACGTATACTTAGAGCATGGCAACCCCAATAGTAGTTTTTGTAGGCACTGCTGTTGATGGAAGAAATCCTGCACCAGTAGATAGCTAATTTATCCCATTATTTACAGAGATCTATACATACCAGGTGGTGCAGGAATTCTTCCATCAACAGTATCATACGAATCCCACCATGTTTTCACAGAGAAATCACCCTCGGCGCTTCCAGGAATCAAATCATCCAAATCACAAATCGATGTGATGATGTGGAATGAAGCTCCGTTTGTTTGTTATGTTTTTGGCATATCATATGCATATAAATTAAATATATACTGTAATATAGTGTTCACCTAAAATAGAGTTTCACGTGTTACATGCAAAAAAACCATGACAATTTGCACAAGGATATGGTTGGGTAACTCTGAAAATACTATAGGAGACCCACCTAGAACTTTGCAAATGTTGAACGAAAAAACTATGTAGCCTCCCCCTACATATAATTATATTTATACAAAAATATGTATACATATTCATAGCATGTACAGAGTAGATATATATATATATATTTAATTAAATCTGACCAAATTATGATAGTTCACGCGCGAAGTTTCAGGGATCCAAGCTCCTGAACCATGGCCACCCCTCTAAACCGGTGTTAGAAGATGGGCACGGTGTGAACCGCTCAGGTGAATAACACAGCAGTGAGAAACTTGTAACAACATGGTGGGAAGCCGCATTGCGCAGCACACATCACAGAAGTATTCTAAACAGGGCTTCACAAACTGCACAGGGCACCGTCAAGCCGTGAAGAGAAAACCATCACGTCAGCAAGCAGCCACCACTAGGGCTACCCACCTACAACAACTGTTCGCCAAATTTCATGGCGCCTTTTTGGGTCAACAAGACATTGTCTGCTGAAGATCGAATCAAAATTAAGGGCTTCGGGTTTTTTGCGTCGGTAACCGGGGTTTTTTGCTACAGTGGGTTGGTTCGGGGGTTTTTTGCGACGGTTGGTGTTGGGGGTTTTTGGCGACAGTGCTGGGGGNACAACGACAAGAACAGGTTCAAAACAAAGACCACTATCATGGTCGTCCTCTCACGGCAGCAACACCACCGCCACCAGCACCAGCTTCTTTATTCTTCTAGGAATATGAGGAAATACCGAAAAACCGAAGTTTTCCAGCTGTAATTTTTGTTGTTTTAAAGTTGCCTTGTCTGGACGTGAAAACTGGTGCAAAAAACCTCCGTGGGACTGATGCAAAAAACCCCCGGCAAGCCGGCACCGTCGCAAAAAACCCCGTGGGACTGTTGCAATAAACCCCGGCAAGCCGGCACCGTCGCAAAAAACCCCCGTGGGACTGTTGCAAAAAACCCTCCCCAGGTAGCACCGTTGCAAAAAACCCCCGAACCAACCCACTGTAGCAAAAAACCCCTATTACCGTCGCCAAAAACCCCAACCCCCAAAAATTAAAACCACGAAATGCCACAGCATCTGAACAAAGTCCACTTGGCACTTCCCGATGACACGTAGAAAGATGACCCACACGGTACTTGCACCAAAAGGAAGCTTGTGGCATAGGGAAAAACATGCAGCCGGGGCCCAGAGACAGCATCGGCCAACAAAGAATGGAACGGCGATCCATAACTCCATAACTGCTGCAACTTTTGTTGTGACGTATACTGGTACAGGGGGAAGCCTGAATCCACCTTAAAGGTTAGCGCCACGTAGAAGATATCCATTTGCGCCACGTAGAGGACAAGGTACACTGAAGGTTGCAACATACGCAGAAAGCTCGGTGATTTCCAATCGACATGCGTCAAACCCACGAAGTACGTAGTCAACAAGCATGAAGCCCACAAAGTAGGTTGTCATAGGAAGCTTGTTTTTGAAGCACTGGTTCAAAACCCACAGTGTCATGTGGAGCAGGTAGGACTTCGTCTTCTGACAACCATCTTCACAGAGCCATTGAGGAATATGCAACTCGTCGTAGTTCACACCATTCTCCACTTCCGGGAAAAAGACCTTGACAAGCACCTCGAGAGCGTCAGAAGAAACTTCACGGATGACTACCAAGACAGCAGCACAAGGACCACTGACACAAGAGCACATCTCCAGGATCGGCCTCCGCAGCCGGATCAGACTCAACCACCCAATCCTCGCCTTTCCAAAACTTGAGGCCATGACCCAATCCGAACCCCCCGCAGGGGATTACAGCACCGCTTCGTGAAAGCTTGGGCCCAGATGCTGTGCAACGGCATGCAACTCACGACTCACAATGGAATGGAATCAATAGGACTCACCAATGGATCGGATCAAGACGATGCGAGCACGGAGCACGGTCTTCTCAAGCTTGTCTTGAACCAGCACTTGAGCCAAAATGGCTACGGAATTATGATAGTTCACCAACCTAGATTTCTCTGAAATAGAGGAGAGGATTTCACTTACTAAACCACCATTTGGGGTGAGGTCCTGTGAGGTCGCTATAATTTGACCAGATATATACAGTGAATATGTATGTATATATCACGAGGTCCTAGGACCCCCCGGGACCTTCAAAATGTAAATTACATTTTTGCGTGGCCATTTCTTGAGGACTGCACAAATTCCAAAAACAACATAAAAACAACATATTTGTGTAAGATTTCCAGAATCACAAGTCAAGATCTGAAAATGTAATTTTACAATTTGAGCTGTTGATGTTTGTTTGATCTCAAGTATCAACCTGGAAAATGTAATTTACATTTATGAGGTTATCTTGTGTTTTTGCATGGCTGACCTCAAAAATGTAAATGATATTTTTAAGGTTGATCATGGGATAACCTCAATAATGTACAGAATTCGACATATAAGAGCTTGGGGCTGGAAAATCAGTGGAGGTGTGTCTTGCAACATATTCCAAACATTGGCTGAGGGCTTGGATACATCNTTCTACATTTCCCCCCCCCCCACTCTTGTACAAAAAATAACCAGGACGAGCCTGAAGTATATTCCAAACATATGCAGAAGTAAAGAAAGACAATCCAGATCACAAGGGGTGGGGGGTAGACAATCCAGATCACAAGGGGGGGGGGGTAATGTAAAATTGGATGCGGACCTACGTGAAGATTTCATTTTGCATATTTCCTCCCCCCCACCTCCTCCTCTATTTTTGATCATGTAAAGCATCATTGAATGACACTTGGGGGAGGGGGCCAAACATTTTGTAAAATCATCATTTAGGTACCTCAACCATGGTTTTACATTTGTCTACCCCCCGGGGGTTATAGCTATGTTGTGGGGGGTAGCAGGAATTCTGATAATAAAATTTACGTTTTGAACGTCCCCGGGGGGGTCTGGAGGGTTAAGGTAGTAGTGATATGTATATAATATAGTGGCAGCCAGGTTTTTATGCGGCAACGCTTCCTCCACCGTGTTGCAGGACTGAAGAACCTCTTTGCTCAGCATCACCTGGTCATAGGGATATGTTTGCTGGATGGTTGATGGAAGAAATCCTACGCTACTTGAGGTTGGCAGTTTTATCCCGTTATTTACAGGTTTTCATACATCCCAAGTGGTGTAGGATTTCGTCCATCAACAGTATGTCCCGCCCAAACATCACAAGAAACAGCACAACTGGTGGTGGTTGGACCACCCGATGAAATATATTACAGTCATGTCATGATCAGAACGATGAGTTGAGACGAATAGAATATATGAAATGTGGAAACAAATACCTTCAGCCTTTCATCTTGACGGGGGGGTGTTCTATGGTGTTCTGGACAAAAGCCTGCGTGAACTAACTTGCATGCTTATACATATATATATATATAATATATATTATACTTGGTCGATGACTTCGTCAAAGTTTTGTTGTTTGTTTTCTACTTCTTGTAGAAGTCTCTCAATATTTCTTGAAAGTTGGCACAGCCGCAAAAGCTGAAGAAAAGCAGATTATATCAATGGTTGTTTCTGGTTCCCTTAATAGGTGGTAGGTGATATATAATCACCCAATTGGCAGTATATACCACTTACATACCACTTATAGTCCTTGCCAACTGGGTGATTACAGTATATGTTACCTACCACCGATTAAAGGAACCAGGAAACTCGAGGAAAAACAAGCGACTGCTTGCGGAAATTTCCGCAATCCGCAAGATCGAAACGGGAACATGAAGTTCGTGACCAGCTCTCCCGCTATTTCCATATAATAGGGGATGGGAATCTCAACCCAATGGTAGGGGTTTTAATATACCAATTATAAGGATTCCTACTAAAGGTGGGATGACCATCCGCAATATAGGGAGTTTAGACACAACTTGTTTATAGCGGCCCCCCAACAAAAAACAACCCAACGAAAACTTCACTAGTGACATCACCGGACATCACCCCTGGAACGCCCAGGAAAATCTGGATCTTCGCCAAGGTGCTCCTTTCATGCGCCTGATTTTCGCAGCTTTTGGATGTCCAAATGCAACTAAGAGATCTTCCAACAATATCTGCGAAAGGTGGTTTCAACCCAATCAGAAAAGCTATGACGAAAGGCAATCAATTGCCCACCTGAGGTCGAAATAATTCAATAAATTGCCCAGGAGAATCTTTCCCACAAAGTGGGTGAACAATAAACACATATTTGCAACCACTTGGTCACACCTTGTTCTTGTCGCAGAAGGAAAAAAACATCCCCAAATCAAAAAGTAAACCAATCACTTGGAAAACCCAAGTGAAGGTCTGAGAGATTTTCTCCCCCCCCCCATAAAAATCATGGGCACAAGGGTGAATTGCAAGATTTTTTTTGGAGGAACTAAAATTAAAACTTCAGAAACCTGGCAACCCAAATAAGAAATGAAAAAATAGTTGGTGTTTTGAACCCATAGGAAATATGGGGATTTCCTGAAATGATGGTACTCAACAACCATTGGTTTTCCTACTAAAAATGATCATTTTGTGGTGTTCTGGGGGTACCACCATTTAAGGAAACACCCATATGATAGTCAAATTGGATCATTTCCCCAAGGATTCGGGATGAACATAAGAAATATATGAGTTGCCACCACCCATAAAATAAACGAATGGCAAATCATCTTTTAAAACAATTGAGGTTCACCCCTTTCCCGATCACCGAAACTGAGAATGGTATTCGCAATCTAAATACCCATGCTGAGGCGATCACGAAAAACATCCCAGGATTATTATCTGAGAATGACTGGATGCCTAGGTTATATAATCAAAAATGGTATGAGTTGATGCCTAGGTTATATAATCAAAAATGGTATGAGTTGATGCCTAGGTTATATAATCAAAAATGGTATGAGTTGATGCCTAGGTTATATAATCAAAAATGGTATGAGTTGATGCCTAGGTTATATAATCAAAAATGGTATGAGTTGATGCCTAGGTTATATAATCAAAAATGTGTGCCATGTTATGTTTTGCATGAACTCATTGACTTCTCGGCCCGACTCCGAGACACATCCCTGTCAGAAGCCTCAAAGATATGGGATTTTTTGTTGCATCTACCCCCCAAAAGACTAACATGACGATGTTGGAAAAACAACCATTGTATTTCCTTATCAAAAATGGAGATGTTGCATTGCCATCTTAGTTTTGCAAGGAGTATTTGAACATAGGGTAATCCATTCACTTCATAGACTACCGAGTTTGTCAGTCAAAAAATCAAGTACGAAACCATTAAACATACGGTTGGTGGAAGAAACCCTGCATCAGTTGATATGGTAAAACATCTCAGTATTTACAAGGTTTTATACATCCCAGGTGGTTGTTTAGGCTTTCTTCCATCAACAGTATCTCATTGGAAATCTTGCGATGGAAAGCACTGGATTAGCAACCCTGCATTGATAAACTCTTGTCTGTTTAATTGTGTGTGCGTGTGTTCCAATTTTGGTATAGCAATTCATCACGTTCCTTCTTAAACTACACCCACCAAATTAAACCAACAAAAACCCCAGGATTGATCTTACTTTCAAAGTCGCCATATCAAACTTGTTATTAAGGCAAATCATCCTTTCAAACATCCAACGAGAATGCCCTCCATCCTTGGTGTCCCGGACTCCATCGCACCCGAAAATCTCTAGTCACAAACGGGGGCGCGGTTTTTTTCGATGCGCGAAAATTTTTCCCACTTCCCACTTTCCCACTTCCAGGGACCTCTTTGAGCCGTAAAGGGGTTCAATGTTGTCAAAGCTTTAAACATCTTCAGTCATGTGTGCCAGGGTCGAGTCTCAAGGTCAATCGTTTTGCCGGGAAACATGTGGCCATGTGGCCATCTTTTTTGGTCACTCAAAAATACCATTCCAGTCACCGGAATTCACAGCCCACACCTCCCGAAAAGAAACAAAAAACAGGGTTTAGGTGCAACCGATAGGTGCAACCTGACTTCGAAAGTTCAATTAGTCTTCCCTTATGAGGCCTCGTTGGATACAGGGGAACATGGAAGGGCTTGTTTGTTTACTGGTAAATGGAGAGAACATGAGATCTGATTGGCTACCTTGTGCCCTGTGGTCGGCGAAGACAGAGAGATGTTTAATGACTTCAATTGTATCTTGACTTACTTGGTGGTTAAGCCACCCAGTAGAAACATAGTTGTTTGAGAGATGCTCAACCATGAGACGGAAATATCGACCTTGTAGTCACTACTCAAGCAATGACTTGGCTCAACTTTAAGCATACATTTGGAGCAACTGGGAAAGGGCAACTTTCACAAATATGCTTGCAGGATGCGAGCAGCTTGGCATGTCTCAGAAGTTGAAAGAGTCACACAATCAAATCAATAGTCATTGGAACCATCCAACTTGTGTTTGGTGGTATTGAGGTAAGTTGGTGGCAGTGACCACCGTCCACTTGAAGACTTGCCACTGCAAAAACTAAATGTTGCAAGTGTTTTTGAGGTCAATCCTTCACTAAAAAAACACACTTCACCATGACAACCTGTTGTTTTTTCTTGTGTTCTTGCTGTTTTTGGAGTACATCACCCCCCTGTCATGGCGGTCGTCAACCTACCCCAACTTCCCCCAACTTTCCCCCCCCAGAAATAGCCGGCCTTTTTGTTCGGGCTTATTTTTTTCCCATTAGTTTAACCCTTTTCTTAAGGCCGGCTTATTTTTCCCCCTTTTCGGGTACCGTTGGTTGACCTACGCCATGCTGCTGCTGCTGTCGTCACGTTCGCCCTTCCTTTTTGACGACGAAAGCCTCCTTCGAATCTCGGCCACTAAAACAGGCAGCTCCAAGGCCTCATACTTGGAGGATCATCCCATGACTTGTAAGTGGTTAATAACCATGGTTCGTAAGTCCCCTAAGTAGGGTTATTCCCCTTCCAAATGGGCGTTTCATGGCTTATAAATGGGGGTTACTAACCACTTACTAACTGGGATGATCCTCCAAGTAGGTGTCGGAGAGTCTGGGTAATCCCCAACCCCGTTTTTTGGTTGGCGGGTCCAGGTGTTCAACACCGCCACTTGATTGGACTAGAAAACATACAAAAAATGGAGAAAAAAACCGGAGTGAGTTTCCTGGTTCCACCGAAAAAATAGGTGGGATTTAGGTAGCAGATTTTCATCACCCAATTGGCAAGGACTATTAGTGGTATATAAGTGGTATATACTGCGAATTGGGTGATTATGTATCACCTACCACCTATTAAGGGAACCAGAAACAGCTATTGACATACTGATATAAATATGCACACCCAAAACTAAGAGCGAAAAACTGTTAGAACAACTTTGCTTAGTTTGCGACAGATCCTGCGCACCCAACTTTTGGATTTTTCTGGTGTCCCCTTCTCGTGAAAAACTGCTGGTGTATGGTTCTCCGGGATCAATGGGAAGCAGCCGGGAAGCAAATCATGATGGTTGTTCATGGTTGTTCCATCCTGCACTGACGAAAAATACACCACTTTGATACCCTAATATAGCTCAGGAAAACAATCTCCCAATGATACGGATTACTGAAATCGTGCTCGATCATTGATCCAACAGAAAAGAAACATGAGTCGTATACTGAAACTAAATATGACTTCACTATCTTCACTTAAATGTCCCAAAGGACTCAGTGCTTGTAAACATACACATGGAACACTCCCAATGATATCAAAATTGTGGAGATACCTAGCTAATCTTGGTGTGATCTATATATATATATATATAAATCTATATTATAAACTCCACCCCTTTTCCAGCATCTTCCACCCCTCTAGAACGGCACAAAATGTTAAAGCATTCAACTGACACTGTTGACGGAAGAAATCCTACGCCACGTGGCATGCATAAAACCCTGTAAAAAATTGGATGAACTACCCTAATTACTGTACATCTAATCAATTACTGACTGGTGCAGGATTTCTTCCATCAAGAATATCACTGCATGTATCCCAGAAATAAGAAACACAGCACAAGAAATTTGGCAACACAAAGAAAGTACACAGTACAAACAAACGCAAAGAACATCCTGGAGAACATTCCGTTGTCAAAGGAGATACGATATCTTTCATTCAAGGTTTCAACCCCAATTGACAAAATATCCAAATTGGACCATCTCCGTTCAACACGTATAAGGGGCATGAAACCATCTCCGTTCGCAAATCTCCAAGAACTATGCTCCATTTTGTGTGGTAGTTCATTTCAATGCTACCGACTCATGAAACACAACGTGGGATGCTACAATGTTCCATCAGTTCCATCTCCTACTGTATGTAAAACTCGACATCACCCAACATCATGCAAGAACAACAACATGATACCAGTATATCATCATCACCATCACCATCACCATCACCATCATCATCATCATCATCATCATCATCATCATCATCTGGGCAAGATAGCATAATTCCCAAACCTAAATTGTAAAGGCATTTTGGGAAGGTTCCCAAAAAAATCACCTCCATTTGGGGGGTTGCTTCCCTCGGCGGTGTGGTAAATCGGCAGGGGTTGGAGTACAGTTAACCAATTCCCATATGAAGGGTTGTAAGCCCATAAATCATAACCCTTTCCTATGTGCAGCTGAAGAACAACAACAACAACAACAACAACAACAACAACAACAACAACAACAACAACAACAACGACAACCAAACAACCAACCAACCAACCAAACAAACAAATAACAATGACACATCCCCCACATCAACCCTCCACCTGTGCACCAAAGGCATCACGATTCTCTCGAGCCCGGCGCCTCTGAAAGGTTGTGAAAGTCGATGGAAATCTTTTCGGCCAAGGACATCATAGGAAGAAACTCTGGTTGAAGGAGAAACCTAGATACACCCCTGAAATTTAACATGGAACCTAAGAATCACCCAACTGAAAAGGAAAATCAAGGATCCGAACCATGGCCGAATATCATGTCATTTCCATGAATGTTATCAACAAAAGAAACACACATCCAACTTGGTCTTGCTAGGGAAAATGCATATTTGTGTATATGGGTGTTTCCAAAAAAAGGGGGTTTTCCACCCAAATGATATCCATTTGTTCATAGGGTGTTTCCATTATTTTCAGCATCCATTTTGGGGGTTTTCCCCCTATTTTTGGAAACACCCATATATACTCGATGTATATATAATTGTAAAGACATATTTATGTATAAATAGTGTTAGGATATGTTAAGACACTGGTTTGAAACTGTCTTGATTAAAAAGAAACTTTGGTCCAACCCCAAAGCCTAAAATGAAGGTTGGAAAATCTCCGTGGCCCGTGGAGTAAAAATAATGAAGGGCTGATATCAAACAAACTTTTTCAGTGTTTGCGATCTAATCTACCCTGGTGAAAAAACACATCTTAACAAAGCGCCCAGGGCCATAAGTCTACCTCAGCTGCTCAGTAAACAACAAATTTCTGGTGGGTTTACATGCAAAATCTTTCGGAGAACAACCCCTTAAACTCAAATAAACCGAGTTCCTAAAGGAGATCTTTTGTTCAGAAGGCTTGCCGAGGTGTGTATATGTACATCGAATGTATGTATAGCGTATGTGTATATATACATATCATATATACATATTGTACCAGCTATGTCAAAATTAGTGTGACACTTTGTGACTATTTGATCTATTTGACTTTCAAGTAATTCGGCCGGGTTTTCTATTGGAAGCTATGCCTACTATACAGGCATGGAACATGGCTCAACTACCAACTTGGACCAAATTGGACACTACCATTAAAAGCATCGTTTGGCTGCTGAATTTGTTCATATTTCTGGCCAAATCATTATATTTCACCAACCTAGGTTTCCCTAAAATAAGGGGAATTCCCTTTCTTACCTACCTTTGGGGGTGAGGTCGTGTGAGGTCGCTATGATTTGAACAGATATTTCATCTACCTGAAATATCGCTCTTGACATCCTCTGATGTCATCACAATTCCACAAACCTTGAAAAAAAGGTACTGCAAAAGCTGTGAGAAAATTGCACTATATAGTAGAATGTACATATATATATATATACATTTAAACATTAAATACACACAAAGTGGATGATCAATCTCAATATGTTCAGACTGGATCCGAATGGGGAATCTTCACCAACTCATTCCCTCACTGGCTATCTACCTATATCTTGCGATGCGAGTTGCCCCACCCAAAGATGCAATCTTTGCATAACCAGGATGTTGAAACATTTTCAATATGGGGATCTCAAAGTAAACCTTCACTTGCCTTGATTGCATCCTGGGAGGGGGATGGGCAACATTGCATTCATCCCCTCCCGGGTTGATGATGTTTCATCACTGAAATTGAAGTCCCCAGTTTGATGCCAACAAAATCACCAGTCTCATGATCATGAGAATCGTGCCGCGTGCCCACCCACTGTTCACCCCTACAAGACATAAGGCCATAATAAGATGGTTTTTCAATCAGCAGTGTCCCTTGATAATCCCCAAGGAAAGGCCTAATTGGTTGGAGGAAAACATGGCATTGCTAATTGCTCCCTTAGATTCCCTCATGACAACATGACATGTTTTGGGAGTAATTCCATGGGATTCCTGGAATTCTCCCTGTGATTATCCATTCGCTTGAGATCCAGATCCACAGCTAAGTGGCAGCAACCATGGCAGGACCTGATCCAACAAGGGCCCAACGTCCAGGTGATTTAGGATCCGAACCATGGCCGAATATCATGTCATTTCCATGAATTTTATCAACAAAAAAAACACACATCCAACTTGGTCTTGCTAGGGAACATGCATATTTGTGTATATGGATGTTTCCGAAAATAGGGTTTTCCATTATAAACCATCCATTTTGGGGTACCCGTATTTTTGGAAACACCCATAAAATATATACATTGGAATGTTGAACTTAAGGATTTTTTAAGGGTGGACAAATTCACTTGTGGGTCCAAAATTGGGATGCCGGCTCCATTACACAAAGATTACTAAGATATGTTGAGGATGTACAGTACTTGAAAAGTAGATGGCACAGTCCCAAAAATATTGGTTTTCATAAGGACCCTTTACAAACCTACCTTTTGCTGTCTGGTGTCTGTGTCTGTGCCATCTATTTTGACCTTAAAGTATATTGCTAACTGCTAAGTCTATTCTATTTTGCAACATAGTGAGCCATATATGAACATACATCTCGAACCTCTTCGTGCTCTATTTTCAAGTTCTTTACATGTATCATGTCAACCCCGGATTAATAAACCCCTATAGTGATTATAAAGAGGGGAACACCCCCAAAAGTGATAAAATCCCTTAAAAATGGGACCCCCCCCCAATTAAACAACCATGGGGTTTATTAATCCGGGGTCAACATTACTTGCGTATTCGCCCTTCCAACAAAAAAAAACATCCACGAGTTCCAGGGTTTCAGCTTTCTGGCCCCTAAAAACACTCAACCCGATGATGGTAAGGCAGTTACTTGATCATCCAAGCTATAAAGACATTGATCATCCAGATCCCAGATGCTCAATGTATGGTATATTTACCTACATTTGGCCTAAATTTATGGTAAATGTAGGTAAATAGGCCATACATTGAGCATCTGGGGATGTAATTCCATCCCGCAACAAAACAACAACTCACCAAATGTGCTTTTGGCTCAGTTGAATTGAACAGTTTTTTTTTTTAAGTTTTGCATCACATACTGCTGATGGTTCAGAAATCCGGCGAGAAAACCAGTTGAGGGAAAGGTAGTTGAAATCCCATTATGTACAAGGTTTCAAAAACATCCCAGAGGTAGTTGTTTGGGATTTCTGAACCATCAACGGTATCATTTACCCTGAGAATCGAGACCCCCCAAGATTAGCTGATTTGAGGACCCCATACACAGTTGAGCTACGACAAAAACCCTCCTGCTTTCCATTATACTGGTTGGTCAGTAGGAATCCTTATCATGGTTTATTACAATCCCTATATAACTCAGTAGTAACGTATAATCCCCCATATACACTCAACAACCAGCGCTTTTTCATTGCTCAGTTGCTATCCCCACACCATTGGAGGGTCCAATGACTCTTAGGTTTCAAGTCCGTCGCCTTCTTGGGCTCCTTTCCTTTCAACTTCAGGGGAAAAAATAATGCTGAGGAAGTGAGTTTAGTATCTCTCAAAAAATTTAGCACTCACATTTTTTAAGCCCGAGTCATGATTCAGGAGAATGATATAGAATTCTTTATGCTCTTCGGATAGAAGGTGATCTTAAAATATACGGTAGTTAAATACCGACCTGAAAAGTAGAAACGCAACTTTCCATGGAACGTGGTTTATCATGAGTCCTTACTTTTCGCCACCGGGAGTTGCGAAAAGCGCCATCTACTTAAACACTACGGTGTAGAGGGTATCCCTTAATTTGCGAGAAAGGTAGTTGGAACAAAACAAACATATTCCTCAAACGGTGGTTTAATGGTGATCTACCATGGTAGAATCCGTAAAACATCACCTTAAATAAACTGAATATAATATATTATATAATCATGTATAATCATCTAGTTGGTGGTTTTAACCCATTTGAAAAATCTTTGAAACCACGTCCCTAGAGATCGGTATGAAATCTCCAGCCGCCTGATTTCAATATCTCAAATGAGCCACAGACAAAAACCTGTTTTACTTTCCATTGAACCCTGGTTGCTTAATTATAGGGATCCTTCAATGATTTGTCATATTCCCTATATAACTGTGTAATATAATCCCTGCCCTAAACAACCAGGCTTGTTTCATATGGATCCTTATACTTGTACATGATATGTATTACATCAATCCCCACATAACTGGGTAAAATGTCATCCCCTACTTGGAGGATCATCCCATTTAGTAAGTGATTCATACCCATGATGATCGTAAGTTCCCTAAATGGGGGTCAAATTTTCTTCCAAATGGCCGAACTTCATGGCTTACAAATAGGGGGTACTATACAACCACTTACTAACTGGCATGATCCTCCAAGTATCTGGGCAATTTATTATAAATCCTTAACCTGATTTAAGGCCATATTTGGGGGGATTCCCTTTCTAAACCACCATTTGGGGTGACCTTGGCTGAGGTCGTTATAAATTGCCCAAAAGTATATAACCTAAACAACCGGTTGGTCCCCTTTTTTCTTGGCTCACATTTTCGTCCACATAGCCTCATGAACTGCACCGAAGACCAGCAACTTTGAAGCCTCGGAGGAACGAGTTCCCGAGTTCCACGGGTTTTCGGCGGTTTCTTTTTGTTGACAAAAAACGGGGTGGTAGATGTGGATTTTATACCTATATAAAGTTAAATATCGTACGGTTATATAAATATATATAAATATATATATATATTATATTGCTATATATAAGGTTGTAAAAAAATAATATATATATATATATCTACACATTCTACTCATTACATATACGGTTATATACCTATAAGGTGGGCCCCGCTACGATCGGTTTTTCAATGGAGTGAAATAACTCCACGAAAACAGGGATTAAATGAACATTCAGTTTACAGTTTACCCATCTATTTCAGGCCATTTATAGGGGCCCCCATGTCCCTCCATTTATAACGATCGGTTCGGGGCCCACCTTGTAGAATGCGATCCTGACATTGTGAGCCAAACACTTGGGAATCATTTTCGCAGATAGGGGTAGAACATTAAAACATGAATATTGAAACCACAACGTAGTACATATATCTCAGTACAATTTTGTGTTGCGCAAACTACTTAGACTCTGGTTTTGTCAACCAGAGCATCATTGCATTTTCACATTATATCCTATGTCTAAGTGGTGCTACCACATGTGTGAGAAATTCGTGCACCATTTCCACCGTCCAATTTTCATATCTCAAATATGTGTTCAAGACGGTCCCAAGGAATACACTGCTCCTGAAACTAACAGCAAGAACTAGTTGGTGATTTCAACCCATCTGAAATACACAATCTGTAACACCCACCACCAAGAGAAGTCACCTGATTCGTTGTACCAAGCCACGTTGTATCCAGCTAAACCAAGAGCCCACGTGAGATTATCGACCTTGGAGGTCCAGGGATTTTAAACAAACTGCTGCTGGGAGGTGTGGAAAAAACACATTCATTCATCTTCTACCTTCAAAATAAGGAGATATGAGGCAGGTAAACCCTTAGGTCCAGTGGCAAAAGTTTATATAGTTTTTTAGTGGATGATTATTATATCTCGTTCATATTGCACATGTTGCAATTTTGTGGGGTGGGCTGAAACCCCGTGACTGGGAAAAGGACAGTTTTTGGCCTAGTGGATTATAGCATCCCCTATAAACTCAAAGGGGTAATTACTTGTGGTGAATCTCCACACTAAGGAGCATCTGTCAGTCTCGAAAGGGAATGCAAAATGAGCAAAGGAAAGATTCGAACGATTGAAATCATCTACTGAAAACACGCGGTTATATCGATTATTCTGGTGTTCAGGGAATGGCCTTGCCTAAAGATCACACGATAGTGACTATAAGCGATCCAAAGAGTAGGCGATGAAACATTTTTGGGTTGCTGGTTGATTGTATACACTAATTTCTGTCTATGCAAGAAACGATGGAAACAACTATTTCATACATCATGTGACCACGGATGGAAACAACTATTGTTGGAAGACATCCTAAAACCCCACCAGTTGAGGATGTAGTGGTATAAAAGTGGGATATGAAAAATTCCGTCCTCAACTGGTCAGCCTGATTTCTAAACAAAATAGACCGTAAAAATGATGGCTACCTGGTGGTTTCAACCCATTTTAGTCAAAAATGGATCATTTCCCCAATTTTCGGGGTGAAAATAAAAAATATTTGAGTTGCCACCACCTAGAAAATCATTGGGTCTTTTTGTGACCTTTACGGAGCATCCAATAATTCAGTGAAGCTTTCAGAGAATCTTGGATCCAATGAATCTGGGTCTACTTTTCTTCCACAACACCTCGTCTTCGACGAGGTCTGAAGACCCAAACACCTGGCTTTTGGTAGTGCGTCTACTATTCTCTCTTTGTATCAATACATATATTATATACATATATGTGTATATATATAGGGCTATCTTCATACAATCTGACTTACACCCCCTCTGTCTTCTGTGTATATCATAAACGCTTACAAGTATATGAATACATGTGACATCATGTGACCTTCCCCTCTGTTTTTTTTTTCCTTCCTTGACGTTATCTTGATGTCTGTGTCTTCGCACCATCCCCAAGATCTGCGCGAAATGAATCCGCGGATGGTCCCGTGACAGACCTGATGGGTTGCGCCATTTGTCGTTGATCAAGGAAGAACACATGAGAAGCCGAATTTTGACGTCGTTTACCCGTCGTTGCCAACCCTGAATCCAAGCAACCAAGGAAACACGTGGATGATGATGATGATGATGATGATGATGATGATGATGATGATGATGATGATGATGATGATTAAGTTTTGTGCGACATCTGCAAAACCGGAGAATCTTTTACCTATAGCTGTACCTCCTCAACCACCCAAATGTATATGATTGTATATGCACGTATATTTCTATATGAAACAGTACATAAAATAGGGTATGTCTCCAGTATATAAAATCCTTTGACACGATATCTTGGGGAAGTGTTTAGCATTTCGAACTCTCAATTAGACACATGTTCGGCATTTTCAGTCGCCATCACCTTGACAACACTCGCCCTGCCTAGTCGTTCCATCTCATGCACCGCTTTCCTGGGAAGCCGCAAGGATGCTGGAAACCTGAAGTTTTTTTCGGGGATCCATCTTCTACAATAGATGAGCCCTTACTAGCTATAAACGGACTTAAAGCCCTTATGAATGGCTTAAAGAAATGGGTGGTTTATTTTACCCCTAGAAGTGGAGGTGTTTTACCCCCTTATCTACTTCTGGTTAAAAAGGGCCCACTTTGGGGCCGGCAGAAATCTGCCGGCCAAACTTTTTTCGGTCCCGAATGCACGTAAACTTTCAACTGCCATTGCCTTGACAGATTTCAAAAACCATCAACAGTTCTTCAGTATAATTCAATTTGTCTTGCAGTAGATATTCACCAATCACACCAAAAAGAATACACACCTGAAGTTTTTTCCATGGAACCAACAAAAAATGGCGCCCCGGAAAGGAGATCCGTTTTGGAAACCATTATTTTCAGGTTCTAGCCGTTAAACTTTGGGGTGTATCAACAGGTAGAAACTTCCTGTTTAGGCCATGACACATCAACTAACCCAGCAAAAAAGATTGGATCTGTTATCTGTTTGTTGAGGATTCGACCAACAAAAATCAAATTAGAAAACAAAAAAAACCTCCTCTTTCCCATGAAACAATTACGCAAATATAAGACGGGTTGTTTTGCTGACTTTTTCTGAAAGATTGGCAGACTGAACTGTATTGCCTCACTGATAATGATATCAACCCGAGAATGCATATTGTACAAAAAACACCTTTGCAATCAGCAGCTAAAAGCATAGTACACTACAACATGATACAACTAGAATGATGCATCTTTAAAAACAAAAAAACTTACTAGACTTCCTCAACGTAAATCATCTGGGATACCCACACCTACTCATCACATTCTCATCACCGCAAAATACCTTGACTGCTACCCATGGCTACCGAGAAACTGCAAGGAATGCCGATTATGAGTCGCCAACATCACAGCTGCATAGGGCCTGGTTCATGGATGACACGGGAGTTGATTTCTTCCTTTAGTTACGAAACTCAGCAAGTTTCAAACATGGTTCTCAGAACACACATCTACGAAATCATATTGAACATGAATCTTCCAAGAGTTTGTGGCACACAACATATCAAGAAATCGCAAAATACCTTACAGTCAAAATAGATGGCAGGTCGTTTTGTTAAAGGGTCAATATAAACCAATGGGTAGGGACTGTGCCATATACTTTTTTAATTAAGCTCCATGGGAGTTGATTTCCCCCGCGCCCACAGACTTGATGACACAAGTCAAACAAACCCAATATCACTGGGTCATATTTCATCCCTTATGTTATATATATATACCCTCCACAACCAACCATGCGACCCCCGTTTCGTTGAAGTCAAGCCTTGCCGTTGTTTCCCCCCCCGGAAAACCCCCGGCGTTTCCGGCCGTTTCGTTTCGACCTTGGTGCAGTTTGTGGCTGTTGGACCGCTTCCAGTAACTTCGTCATTCCAGAGTCAAAGGCTGCATCTGTGGCTTCCTCCAAAGCGACACCCATTGAGAGCCACCCATCAAACGAACGTTGGATGAAGTTACCGATACACCCTGGAAGATTTAACAAGGACCATGTCCTCATGGAGGTTTGGTTCAGATCATTTTCCTTTCTAAATGGGTGATTTGTAGGTGGTGTACATGACTGGTTGATGTTTATGGGTAAATTAGTAGATATACCAGTCACATGGATCCAAGAAAGTGAGTTGAGTTTTCAGTTCAGGTTCTGTGTCAAAATCCAGTGGCTTGATGGAACATGCTTCATCTATCTGTCTCTCAGGCGGATTCGCTGTTTGGCATGTTTAAAACCCGGTGCTTTGCAGAGAGGGCCCACTATCATATCAAGTACATAAGTACCTCTTAAAAATCAACTCCACATATAAGATGAATGGCTTAGTGCAAATAGATGAGTTCTTGCAATTCCCCCAAATGATCGGTTGGTGTAAACCCCAATATGGTCATGTCTCAAAATAAGAGACCCATATGACCCATCCCCCCCAATTCATCAAGAATTTCTGTACTAAACTCCTCATTTCTAGCAGTTTAGGGATGGTGTAGGGGGTTCTTACGAAATTTTAGACCCAATCATACTTCAACAGGAAGAAAGCTTGCGCTTGTTGAAGGTTTGAGTCATGACTTGGAATCTGTGCCGGATCGATTAATCATTGTCCACTTTGCGTGGCGGCTGTGGCACATTCAATTATCACCCGGTTGAAAGTTCAATAAACTAAAAATGCTTTTCCCGGGGGGGAAATCTGACCAGAAGTCATGTTGATAAAAGGATTCTAGTGGGAAAAGCTTTACAATACAACAACCCAACAAACATAATATATCATAATACTTTTGGTCCAACCAATATAATATACATCTTCAACTGCCATATCTTCGGGTGAAAATCGCAGGTTTCCCCCCTAGTTGAGTCCCCAAACCTTAGAGCCTTGGATGGTTCCAAGGGATCTCTCCTGGTGGAAGCGGGAAGAACCACCCGGAACGGTGGACCAACGAACGGCGTAATTACCGGACCTGTCATGGGTTGGGTAAAACCCCCCCCACCCTGACTGCCAGTGGAGTTCGTGAAGGTCAGTATTGGCCCCTGAAATAAAATGGAACATATAGATTGTCTAGTTGATGGGTTCAACCCATTTGAAAAATATTAGTCAAATTGGAAATCATCCCCAAGTAGGGTTGAAAATAAAAAATATTTGAAACCACCACCTAGAATAGATTGCTATATCCACTGTGAAGTGGGGGGGTGGACCCACGTCATGTTCATGTTTTGTTCTTGGCCTGACGAGCCCGATGAAAATTATTGAACCTCTACTCTGAAGTGGGGAAATCTCAGATGTTTTGTCTGTTTTGTCGTTTTGGGACCATGAAAAAGCCATGGGTTTTGCCCAATGATCCAAGTCATTTCACCAACGAATGCTGGAGAAACTTGCGGATGAATCTAGTAGGTTGCGGATGAACAATTTATTCCAGTAAGGCATCCTGGTTGAAACCACCATCTACACACAATATCATACAATGTCAGGATTGTATTCGCTAAATGGTCGCAACAGTAACGGTTGGTGATTCCATTCAGAGTGTTTCATTCAATAAGTCTCAGTTCTCTGGGTGAACATCTTTGCGAACCCTCGATCCAAAGCGTTGTTAAACTGACGAATGCGATCTTCCAGGTGATTCAAAGTGACCGTTTGATCCCCTAGTTGGAGGTCACTTAGCCATTGAAAGGGTCACGTTTTCACCATCCCAAAAAGGTCACTTTGAATCGCCAGGTTCACGGGATCTTCACAGGGCGTGTGTATATTTTCATTACAGTACATCAATCACCATTCAATTCCCCACCTCGAAAAAAACACATTCTGAAGTACCAACATTATGAGACGTAAATTAGGATCCGCTTCTTTTTTGGGGATGGGATTGGAATCTGAAACATCTTAAATAAAAAGAACAGAAAGATTTGGATTCTTAAGCCAGCATATTCCAAAGGGTGCTGTTTAAACCTAAGGAATGGTATATGGGCACCCCTTATCATCGATTCAGCACCCTTTGGAAGATCCAGGAGGGTTGTGCAAGATTTTTGTTTCACTGTTTTTCAACCTCAACTGGCTGCAAGCAAAAAACCGCCATATTTTTTTCGGAACCATCAAAACACGGCTGGCGAACCATCCCCAAAAAAGGCTTGGAATCATTGAGTCTTATTGCTAGTTGGTGGTTTCAACCCCTTTGAAAAATATGCGCAAGTCAAATTGGATCATCTCCTCAAGTAAGGGTGAAAACAAAAAAAATATTTGAAGCCACC
Organism: Breviolum minutum Mf 1.05b.01; assembly: GCA_000507305.1. NCBI lineage: Eukaryota > Dinophyceae > Suessiales > Symbiodiniaceae > Breviolum > Breviolum minutum. The sequence continues at coordinate 82,353 of DF240193.1, forward strand.
AACTAGATTGGGTATATGTTGGGTGTGGCCCCCGCTATGCAGTTGGCAAATGAAGGTTAAAGTTTTCGGAATCCCCGAACCTACAAGGTGTGCCCCGAGCCGATCGTTATAAATGGAGCTATAAAGGGCCCCTATAGATGGCCGAAAATAAATTTCAGGTAAACTGGGGTGAATTCATCCCTACTAAGTGGAGGAAATCAATTCCATTTGTAACTGGTTTTTGGGGCCCACCTTGTAAACACTTCGTGGCAAATTAGTATAAGTCCTAAACCTGGATTAAGGAGATTTTGGGGACACTTACCTTACTAAACCGCCATTTAAGGTGACCTCGCCTGAGGTTGTTAGGGTGGGGATAACCCACACCCACGGTGTTTAGCCACAACTTTCCAAACAGTCATGACCACAACTTTCAGGTCAGAGTCCTGGTCGATATATGCGCCTGCAATTTTGATGAATGGATACGGATCAAACAAAATCTCGCAGTTTGTCTTAACTGATACTTTCTCACTAAGCCAATGTAGTATGAAATTGGATTGGATTTTATGCTATAGCAGAAATGCAATCCTCCAAACAAGAATAAACGTTTAGCCATGGATGCAGGGAGAGCTTGTATACTTGTGAACTGAACCTCTGCAAAAACAACAGCTTCAACATGCTTCAACATGTTTTGTCAAACTTCCTGCCAGGCCTCTTGAAAAACTTCAAAAATTAAGGCCTCGGCCTTTGAATAGAAGAAAACATCCAAGCAAAAGAGCAACAAAAACGCTTGGGGATCTACCTCCCCAGCCCTAAACACCAGGATGCTGGTGACAGTCACCACCAGGATCATCACATTTTTTAGGCTTGGGAATCCCGGCCCTAAACCTTTATTTCAATGGGATTTTCAGGGACCCCTAATAATGGGACCCCTTTATGGTAAGTTTCCCATACTATTCCCATAAGAATCCCTGAAGAGGTCCCTGGAATCAACCTTGACTATATGCCACGATTGCATCCTGGGGCCCGGGGGAAGGTAGATCCAATAGCATCACCTTCTTTTCTTTTTGGTCCTTCTTCCGGTCGTCATCTTGGCTTCACACGGGATTTCTCCATCAGCGGCAACATGGTCAGAAGGTGTTTGATTTTGTTTGAAGTAACGCACAGATTTCTCCTCAAGCCTTACTGTTTGATGCTGGTTCAACCAGGCTGGAAAATCCTTAAAAAAAATTTCCAAACAAAGCTGTATGACGTACTTTCTGTGGTTTTCAGTCAGTATGCTGTTATGTCAGAGTTTGTACAAAAGTTCAACATGATGGCATATGTCGTCAGGATCCCATTCTTGTCTCAACAAACCCCATGAATCAAATTGCTTTGCGTTCCAACAGTCTTTGCGATGAAGCTTAGTGGTTTTATCTGATTACAGTACACCACTGAAAAGGGGGTGGAAAGAATCATGTTTGGTCCTTTTTAGGGTGGTGTGTTCAATAAGCCCCCAAATAAAGGACATTGCACACAAACCCTGAAGAATGCTTAAAGGATCAAGGGAATACTAACATGTAATATATTCATATATACCTAGTTGGTGGTTTCAACCCACTTGAAACAAATATAAGTCAAAATAGGAGTCTTCCCCATGGATCAGGGTGAACAACATATATTTGAAACCACCACATAGATGAATATAAACTATAAAGGACATCAAAGTCCTCCACGAAAATCATGAAATGTACGCTATTTTTTTCGGGGGCCCAAGAGGCTCTTCAGCAAACCAAAATCCCCAAAATCTGAGGATTGGGGAAATACCCAAGAGAAATATGCGTTTCGGATATCCATGGTTTTTTCAAGATTTAGTAAGTCCCCTGTATTTCCCTGGGATTGTGGGAGTCCTTCCAAATGGCCTTTGTCTGTATGGCTTATAAGTGGGGGGGTGATCCTAACTACTTACTGACAAATCATCATTTAATTTCAACTTTCAACTACTCTTGGCATCCTTGCCCCTGAAGTGACCAATTTCACAAATACAAAGCACTGTTTCAAACACCTCCTTGTCTTTTCCCTGCTTTGCAGGTCGAGGTTTTTTTCGGGAAGTTTGTCGTTTTGTTGATTCCAAAAGAACCTGAGGAAAGAACACATCATGTCAAGTCATTTAAAAAGTTGACACGGGACAAAAAGTCATGGATGTTTTGATTCATGATGTATATTCCTGTAAGAAACAGAGTCAATTTGCCAATTCGTGGAACCTGGCGAGAAACCAGTGTGGTATTTGAGATGGATATTTGAGCCACGAAACCTTCTTACTTTCCATTATACTGGTTGTTTAATAGGGATCCTTAGAATGGTTTATCAAATTCCCTATATATCTGGGTAGTATAATCCCCTATATACCCTACACAAGCAGGATTTTCTGCATTGCTCATGTGTTCAGCAACTATAAGTATATATGTATATATATATATATGTACGTACGAAAGCACACACGCTAGATTAAACTCTCTTGGAATCAAAGAATGCGGCTCCAGCGATGATCCTTCAGCGAACCTTTGCCGTCTTTCCTTTGAGATGAAGCTTCTTGCTTTTGTATGTTTTAAAAGCACCCCCTAAGGCCCTACCTCATCAAAATTCAGTGCAGATACCAAAGTTCTGTTTTCAAACAAGCCCAAACTCCAGATGTTTTTCATCTTTTTTTATAGTGCATAAGCCTAAGCTCATTGAAACTGCAGATGTGGAATCACTTTCAGTAGCAAACAAAAACATATTGAACAAAACCACGAAGGTTGGTGCGATTCGCATCCGGACATCCACCGGGGAAACCCGCCGAAATCGGCGGGTTTAAGCGGCGGCATTTGCAAATCCAGGCGGTCAATGAAACGATCTCCTTAGAGCTGTTCCTCCACCACCAGAGATAACCTTGGAATGGAAAGAATTGTGGCTTTATTGATGGTTCAGAAATGATGGGCATTTTGGGTTCACCACCCCCCCCACACAGCCACTCAGGATGATAGGATGCTGGCTCGTCACCACTAGGGATGGCTATTCGAAGCATTCTTAGTTTGGCTCTGGAAATTTCTCAACCTCCAACCTCAACATTTGCCATGATTGCATCCTGGGTGGGAGAGGTTTAAATCTAAATCCAAGTGATGCTGCTAATTTGGGCTTTAAATTGGGGGGGAGCCAAAACCCCACCTTTCACGGGTTTTAAAAAGCATATCCAATACAGTAGTTGAAAAGTAGATGGCACAGTCCCTACATATTGGTTTATAAGGTCCCTTTACTAACCTACCTTTTGGTATCTGTGCCATCTATTTTGACCTTAAGGTAAGTGGTTTGCTCCAGATATTTTGAACCATTCAACAGCATGTCATACATAGAGATTTACGAGGCCACCATATGAACCAATCATGATCCGAGATGTTCATACAAGTGGATTATCATTGACCTTAGACCCAACCAATCCCGAGCCAGAATCCCCAACCAAGTGCGAAAACGTTTGAGTATAGTTTGTACCCTATAAATATCTATAAATGGCCTGATAAATGGGCAACTGGGTCATATCATATGATGAGTGGAGTTATAATCCTACTTATAACTGGTAGGGGCCCACCTTGTACTGATGATTAAAGTCATGCCCTTTTCGTCATGGGTTAGCTATGATGAAAACCAGATTTGGATCTACCCTCCCCGAAACCAACAGCAAAAGCCCCCAAAATAGGCCGAAACCCCACAACAAAAGGATCGTCCCCCTTTGCCATTCATTTTCAGGGGCTTGACATTTTCAAGCGATACACTCCCTGAAACTAACAGATCGCCCCATGAAAATAGGCCATCTCAAAAGGAAAGGATCGTATTCCAACCATCCATTTTCAGGTGAGCCGCGAAAAAAACCCTCCTACTTTCCATTACACTGGTCCGTTTTTAGGGATCCTTGCAATGGTTTATTCTTATCCCTATATAACTGGGTAGTATGGTCTCCTATATAACCCAACCAACCAGGGTTTTTTCGTGGCTCATGTGCTTTAGCTGTTAGTTTCAGGGAAGGTAGAGTCGCTATCTATCAGTTTTAGGGAGGGAAACCTGCTTGACAACAGCCTGGCTAACCTGGACAACCGTCGTGATGGGACACGAAGATTCGTGATGGGTCCCAAATTTTCATGAAAAAAATGAAAAAATGTATGAGAAGGTCTTGTAACAACAACAAAAACAAATAATCAATATTAATCAATCAACTAATTCTGTATCAATCAAAATACCCGTAGGCAATTAAACAATACTCTGACATCCATTCAGCAAAACAACTCATATTTTCTGGAGTGTTTGACAATATCCTGCAGTTCTCATTGCCAAGGAACATATCTTGCACTAAGCCACCTTTCATCGCTTCCTTGGAAGGTCAGAGATCAGAGATCGGAGATCACACCATGACGTCCACGTCATCGTGTTTTTGGTCCAACAAAAACTGCTTGGTGGTTGAACCAACCCATTTGAAAAATATGATCGTCAAATTGGATCATTTCCCCAAATAGTGGTGAAACAAAATATTTGAGTTGCCAGCAACTAGAAACAATTGGTCAAAGATGAGGTTGTTGAAACATACATATGGGGAGATGTCCCGGGGCCATATGAAGATGGACAAAAATCCATCCTGCACTTGAGATGCATAGGGACCCTAATGAGAAATGGGATCGAAATGGGTCTTAACAGGTGCAGGATTTCTGAACCATCAACAGTAGCAGTCCTTACACATTTTACAATGTCAGCAAAAACTCGTGGAAAAAAGTTCTTTCTTGGATGATTCACATTTGCAGAACGTATCTTTTAGAGATGTAAAAAGCCGGCTGGCCATTTTGGGGGCATTCACATCTTTGGAATTTAGTTACCTAATGTTACTTATATAGTTAAAAATCAATACTGTTTTGGGACGACGAAACCCTGTACACACCCTAGCTTAATAACTTTTGGTCGGTTCAATGACCTTGAGATTCGAATGGCCCAAATGTTTGGTCGTCCCTTTGGTCAGTTTTTTGAAGTACTCTGCATAGCATGCATGATGATTTACCCAAAGGCACAGGGCATTCTTTGTGGTTAGGAAGAAACACCTTTCAATGGCAATCGCTACTAATAAGGCCAATTTCGAACCAATTCACAATGTTTCGCAGTGATAATCTAGAGTCTCTTGGACGATTGCCCAAAATATCATAACATCAATGGCATCTCCATCTTGTTTATATGGAGTTCTAGTTGATTTCATTCAGGTTACTTTTAAAGACACTTTTCTTATTTGGCTGGAAAGGCTGTATATATTGGGAATGCTCCCTCTCGCCTTTTTTTTGTGGCACATGAACTTGACGTGTCTTTTTTTGTTCAAAAAATCGCCCCAAAAAAATAAGAGCCTGGTGGCTACTGAGTCACTACTGGTAAAGGAACCACCTGAATGTGCCTTGAACCCATCTGACTTGTTTTTCGGGGGTTGACCTTCCATTTTATGGGTCTTAAATCTTCCAACATATGGGGTAAAGTTTGAGCTCGGTTCGAACGGTGAATACATACACACCAGCAGGTCAGCACCTTCACCAGCCGGAATAGACCCGAAACACAGAAACACATGGTGAATTGGCAGCACTATAACGGAATACATTTGGCACCCCAAACTGGAAGCTGGCTCAATTTGTGAACGTTTTCTGGTCGCTGGAGGTGTTTCAGATGTGTGCGTTTTTTTCCCTACTCAACAAATACATACAAATACCTTTGGGTGGCCATCCAGGATGCTTCTTTTTTTTTTCCCTCAATTTCTGGTGAAAACTGAAACAACTTGAATAGCTAGGTGGTGGCTTCCACATCTGCAACCCATTTGAAAAATCTGCGCAAGTCAAATTGGATCATTTTCCTTGGGATAGAGGTGAAAAGCAAAAAAAAACTTTGGAAAGCACTACCGGAAAGACATTTCTTCAACCTCCACAAAATCCCCCTCAACTGTTTTGGTCCCAAAAAATCCACAAAAAAAGGATGGGTGAAAAGCGGCCAACTTGGCTAAAATCTTTCGACATCGATCTTGGACAGTTTCTGCTTCTCCTAGGTGTTCCTGGCATTTCCGGGATGCAAAGATCAGGGGTCAAAAAGTATTCCGAACCCAAATTTCATGCACTATGAGGGGGTAGATCCCTGAAAGTTGTCTTCACATTTGCATTGTTATCCCCTCAAAATGGCGGGCTAATTTAAGGATCCCTGATGATTCCGCCATGTTTGTTGTTTTCAATGTGGGGAATTTTTGTCTGCCTCTTTGTCGGCCAAAAAAAGGGATAAACCAGTCATGACCAAGACTTGTCCACTTCATTTTGGGTCTTGTTGTTGAGATGTTTGTTACATCCTGGAAACTGAACGGCTCGAACCCAACAATGGAGGTTTGGATCAAATGATGTTCGTTTTTTAATTTCGGTGATTTTTTATTCGTTGGTGGTTGTCAAATTGGATCGTCTCTCCAGGTAGTGGTGAAAAAAAAAACATTTGAAACGCATTTTGACTCCAATTTTGATGTCTGCACCTAGTAGACACATTTGAAACCACCACCTACTAGTAGTTAAAGTTCCATGTTAATTTTCGGTGGTGTAAGAGAAAGTGGACATTTTTAGGAGCCTGCTGCCTGCTGGATTCCTGAATTCCTGACGGGTAACAAGCAGCCTGGGAGAAAAGCAATATGATCTGCTTGTAACGGGGAAGAAATGAATTTATGAAATACTGTACATTAAAAAAGGAAAGACAAATGTGCTATATATGCATAAACGTTGCTACCTAGTTGTCTACTGCTCCTATTTCTTTCTTACGTATACCTACTTCCTTCATGACTCTGCTTCTTATCTCTCATGTTCTTATATCGTTCTTGCATGGATTTGTGCATGTACTTTTTCTATCTTCATATCCGAAGGTTTGATTGTCTAAACATGCGCACATACAATACACACTTGTTCCTGGGTATCAGTATGGTCCAGTTTCCTTCTTCCTGGGTCTCATAATCGTATCGTGCACTTGTGTTTTAAACAGCAACGCCCCAAACCCGGGCCTTCTGACAACAAATCAGGGTACATTATAGGTGTACAATAGACTCGGATAGCTCTTTTGTGGGTTTTACATGTTTTACTGTATGATCTGAGTGGCCCTAATTGAACACCCAGGAGTAAAACAAGTTCATGATGCTGTCTCCTTTTGGTTCTTATGGGAACCGCATTATGGGGGACATTCTGACTTGAATCATCAACAGTGGTTCCCAAAAAATAACTAATCATCGTCACAGTGCCTTGTTGCTGAGTTTTCAGCATCCTAATACATGAAATGCCTGGACAACGAGTACTTGTCTTTCAGCAAACCCACCGTTTTTTTGTTTGACATAGAAAACCTGAAGATTGTGATGACTTGACTCATCTTTGTTCACTGGTTATCCGCGATCATCCGACTGGCCTGAAATCTGGTACATAGGAGTACAAAGCGTTCTTCCAGCTCCTGGAACAAGGGGGGTGACTGGGGAACCCTAAGGATTCCTAGGAAAGATTGGGGAAGATTAGGGGAATCACCACCCCCCCTTAAGAATCCAGTTTTTCCAAAACATTGAACAAGGTTGATGGGGTTCGGGCACCGGCATTTCTTTGGAAACAAAATGAAGACATGAATATTAAAACATTAACCTTGGTATAATTGGTATAGGTTGGGTGTGGCCCCTTCCCAGTAACAGTGTCAAATGCAAGTTTAGAGGGATTCCCTACTAAAAATGGAATAATCCTGGTGGTCACTGTTACTGGGAAGGGGCCACACCCAAGGTATAGTTATGTACATGCATATGCTTCAAAACATGCATGATTCGAACCTAACATGGATGATCCGGAGACCATTTTTTAATGGCAACAAAACCCTTTTTCCACCAGAATGTTGACCTGCAAACTGAGAGTTTACTAGGGAGTTTCCAGACATGATGTAGAACGACCCCCTCTCGTTCAAGTTTTTTTTTCAAAGATTTCAACATGTAAGGATGTAAGGGAATCTGAAAATTATTCATATTTTGATATATGTTGGATAGATTATCTTACTATATGGTATATATTGTATATATTTAAAAAATATATATGTATATATATATATATACGTATATGTATTCTCAGTATATCATACATATACAAATCCCAAAATTACATGGAATTTAACAACCAAATCTCCACAGCCACCCCCCTCCCAAACTTTGGTTTGAAGCTTTGTCGTATCTTCGCTCCTGTCCCAAGACTTTAGATGCTTGTAACTTTCTGTTGGACGGATTTTCCGGAGAAGACCTTGGGAGACAGTGCTGGGGCGATTTGTTTGTTCCAGGAGGTTAGGATCAATGGTCAGAAAATGGGACATAAACTACACCGGTAGTGAAAGTAGATGGCGCAATTCCACTTTGAGCCTGGCACAACTCAAGAATTTGATGATCTGGATGCTTTACCGCGGAGTACGTATAAATGAGATATATTGGGGTTACCCAACTTTTTAGAAAACATCCTGCAACATCCAAGAAGTGGTGTTGCAGCATTTTTTCAGGAACATTTTTCGACAAAAAGACGGGTGGAAGGGTGGTATATTTCCAGTTTTTTTCGGGGGTGGCCAAAACCCTTTGTCTAATTTTGTGACAAGCCCACAGTCGAAGTGTATTTAAGGTTTGTTGTTGTATACACTGATATGCTTACAGAATGTATCTAACACTTATGATCCCAAAACCAGTATGAAATTTATCTCACGAACCTCTGTCCCAGATGTTCCCCGAGCTGGTTGCTACTTAAAATGCCTCAAAGCCTTCAAAATATGGTCAGGAAAGTCATATTTGTCCGGTTGACCGCCGTTCTTGAGGACACAACAAGTGTACCAAGCATGGTTGGAAACTTGTTTTTGGCTCTCTTTTTTCATGGCTGCTTCACAACCCTGACACTCCATCCATGAACCTGAACTATTTCAAACATCCATCAATGGAAAAGGGTTTTACTAGTAGATAAGAACCATTCACCCCCGAAACGGCAAAGATGATGATTCAACCGGTTCCATGATTCACATGATCACTTTTTGTCGCCTTCAGAAAGGTTGTTGAACTGTTGAGGGCATCAAGTACCAACTCACCGTCACCTATGCTGCAAAGGTGCTCATGGTCACTTCTCTCACTCTTTTCGCTTTTTTCACTTCCTGAGGCTCTCAAAAAAAAACCACTGTCGAGATGTCATCCAAAAACTGCGTAAGGCCACACTCGTGCATTCTAACATATTCTAACCAAACATGGCAATTCAACATGGACTCTTTAAAGCATCTTTTTCAAAAGGCCTGTACCCTTGATTTTTTACGGGTGCTTTTATTGGTATGGTAAATTACCAAAAGTGTTTTTTTGCTTTAGAGGGACCCTTCAACAATGGTTTGTGAAATGATTCCCAAAGATACTGCTCAAGAGGGGTTGAACATTTGGGGTCCTGCTCCTCATGTTTCAATTGTGGAAATCCAGCATCCAACATCCCAAATCGAAACCATCTGGTGTTTCCCTAATGTATCTGGTCAGGTTTGAATATTTTACCAACCGAACCAGCATATAAAAGTCCCATAGTTTCACTAAGATATCCACGCAACTCACACATCTCAGCATTTTCAAACGTAACTTGAAATCATGGAAAGGACATTGACACCAACATATACCAATTGTCCATGTATGAACAAATAGATATATATATATATAATTGTCCACGAAGGTATCAGTTTGTACACATATATCTCTGGATATAGTAATGTATTGCATGTATAGATAAATATCTCATGCACATATCTAGTTGCTATACGTGTTGTGTGTTACTCAAGGGTACCGACCTGTTCCCTTCGATATTTGGTGAATTAATGTGAATTACTTATACATATATATATATAATGTATATATACTCCCTCGGCATCCAGTCATATTCTCAGCTGATGATTGGAGTGTCCAATCACCTTCTCAGCATAGTATTTCGGTGATTGGATCCCTAGGGACTGTATCTGTGACACTTGCTACTTACAAAAGTCGGTGACTATTTTTTTTTCTGGAGCCACCAAGCAGGTGGCTAGGTATCCTGACCCCAAGGCCAGGGAATCCCATCTGAACTAGTGAATATGCACATGTGATTTATCTCGAAGTATATACCTCTATTTGGGGTGCCCCCCCCAAAAAAATAAATCCTCAGTACAACTGGACGCCATTTTAACGGGGGTGACATGTCACTCCACTTACCGATGTCTTTTCGGCCATTTATAGGGGCCCCATGTCACTCTGTTTATAACTAGCCATCTTGTGGGAACTGCAGGATCTCCTTGGTGCAAGTCTCAAACCGCAACCAAGCTTCGAAAGCTTCGACTTCGGGATGAGCTTCGTTCACGTCCCAAATTTCGACGCTCGCCGTGGGGGTGGCCATGTGCCCCGTGGGGTGCGTCGGGCAGTAGAGCTAAGGTATCTAGAAGCGCCTCGGTCTGTCCAAGTGGATGATGCTGCTCAGTCAATGGGTTGGGTTCGGTTTATTTGATGTTTTTCTTGTGAACACTTGATGGCTAACTATGAATATCCTCCCCCCCCAAAAAAAAAAACTAATTAGTCTTCCATCTTCCAAATACCTGGTGAAGTTTGTTGTTTTAGGCTGTTTTAGGCTGTTTTAGGTATGTTTTAGGTATGTTTTTGGGGTCCAACCATACGTCCTCAGCTAATCACCGGCAAATTCCCCAAACGCTGGATTTCCCCCCCCCCCCGAAAATGAACACGTCCCATGACAAGGGACCATGTTTAAGGGAAATTTAATCTTCCAACCATCAATTTTCAGGTGCTATGTTAGTTTCACGGAGGGTATATGGGGGTTTCCCAAAATGGTGGTACCCAAGAACTATTGGTTTTCCTACTAAAAATGACAATTTTGGGTGTTTTGGGGGTACCACCATTTAAGGAAACACCCATACAAAAGGATTCTTTGGGGTGGAATTCCCTTACTAAAGCACCACCATTTCGGGTGGAATTCCCTCACCGTGGCTTGATCACAGGCCGAGTTTGGTAATTGAAGAATCACCACTCTTTCAATAGCTGTTCCTGGTTCCCCTAATAGGTGGTAGGTGATACTGTATATAATCACCCAATTGGCAGTAGATACCACTTATATACCACTTACAATATTACCAATTGAAAAAAAAAACACTTTATCCAGGGGGTCGAAGATTCATGAATTTCGATGATCAGAATCAGAAAGCCCTCCACGTTTTTGTTGTCAAATTTGCCAAATCGATTGCTTAATCTCTTAAACACCACCTTTCCCATCACAACCCCGCTCTCCTCCAACATCCCCCCAAAAAAACGTCTGGAGGAAAAAAAGGTCGTGAAACACTGGCCGCCAACGCTTCTGCTTTGCTGAGTAAAGGTTTCATCTCTGATTCTGCAGACTCTAAACCTCAAAATGGAGGATTTCTCCCCAAACACCCCCAAGCATCGTGGGAAAATCGCGGGACATCGTAGTTTTCCCCATGTCTGAAATTCCGATACCCATCGACCCATGAAGCCGGTACCAACCAAGGGAATTCTGGATTGGAAGTGGTATGAATTTCCATAAAAATCACAGGTTTCAAGAATTTGATGGCGGATAGAAAAATGACACCCAACAATAAATGCCACAAATGGTAGAAGTCGGAAACAAAAAGGAATTCTGTTGGTTGATGCTGAGGTGATATTCAGATTATCATTGGTTGATGGTGTTTTGTTTGTGTGTTGTTCTGTCAAAGTGTGTGGCATTCGTGTCCGATGCCAAATGGCTGTAAACATTGAACTTTTTTAAACGTCGTGCCCAATGGAAACTCCATGCAGGTTACTTGCGCCCAACGGATTTGGACACAGAAAATTTTCAACTCTGAAATGTCTCTAAACACTCCGACGCGATTCTGCTGCTACTGCTTCCATGTTGGTTTCATTGAGGCAAAATAATTTGGAAGGGTATAGATATGAAACAAAAATTGCCCACACAATGTGTAGTCAGGCCTGAATCTCCGACGCACAACACAAAACTTTATATCACTTTACAACCTCAAAAGAGAAATGGGTAAAAACAAGTTAAATCTTTGGAGAAAAAAACGATCCTACACCATCAGCCAGGTTTCAGGTAGCATGATTTCGCCAAGCAACTCAATAGGTTCCTAAAGAGGAACGGGGGGGCATGACACTGCAGTTCAGGTGCGTGTGGATCAACAAATGACTACGCCCCCAACAAACTAATGTAAGAATGGGAAAATCCAACATTTGAAGATGACTTGAAGATGTACCTCCTGTTCAATATCGTGATTTTCCATTGCTAATTTAGTTTTCAGGGGGTAGTCTAACCATCAATTTTCAGGGGATATGTATGGACATGTTAGTTTTCGGGGGGGGGATAAGTAGACCTAAATACAAATCATGATAAAATTCAAGTATGGAACGGGATGGGAATCACATGGATGTATGATATAATTGGCAAACAAACTTCAAGGTCAAGAAGTTCACCATTTCTTTCATTCCAATGCCACAAAAACCCCAGGAAACATAAGGTTTAAATCAGGCCCAATTTTTTGGGGGAAAACGTGGCATTGAGTGGGGAGGATTGTGCTTAGATGTCCATGATTTCATACAGATATACCCAATAAATACCCACTTATATCAGGTGTATATGGGGTTTATTATTACGGCTACCATTTCAAGGGGCCCCCACCTATGTCTCCCTATGTCTCCCTGTTTGGCCACAGCTTCTGTAAAGACTTCAGGGCTGGCAGTTCCATCTCTTCCTTTGGGAGCAGTTCTCCCAATGGCTTTTGCTTCGGAGGGGCACCATTCGCTGAATCATGCCTGCGCTGAAACCGACCCCGTGGGTTCCCAGGCCATGGTGTGTGGGGAGATCTTCGGGTATTCAATGGTTGGAACAAAAACGAAGTGATGAGAGCTCCCACTATTGGGAAATGGTGGAAACTGGTGGCCTAATAGAATCTGGTGGAAACTTTAGGACTTTGATTCAGAGGGAGTGTTTGGTAGAAATGACGTGTGTTGATCTGTTGAATCTGTTGGTGTGATCTCTCTTGATTCATGAAAACCTACAGGGCAAACATTTCACCAACCTCTAGATTGTCCTGAAAGAGGGATACGAAATAAAACCTTAGACCTCAACCATTTGGTGGTTTCATCCCTTAGACCTCACGAATAAATATGTCATCCAGATTCATCATTGTTCACCAAAATCCAGAAAAGGTTGTGGTTTCATGACTAGTTGGTGGTTGAAACACCCAGTGAAAAAATGTTAGTCAAATTGGATTATTTCCCCATTTGGGGGCAAAAATAAAACATATTTGAAACCACCGATCATTGTTTTGTTGGGTGGTTGTTTGCGTTTTTCCGTCGCCTTTTCTTTAACTGAAAAAAGAACACACGCAATCTTTTCGTTGAACTTCTTGCTACGATAATCTACCGCAAAGTCGGATCAGTCACCAAAGAAAAGCCAGTGTGACAAACTTGGCGATTGGCTTTCTAGGTACATCCAAAATGCATCTATAGTATATCAAATGTATATCAGTATATCATATCTATTGCTATCATCTGATATCTATTGTGAGGTCAACAGTAATATTATGAAAGTTCTGCAACTACAAATTATTTTCCCTTTATTTAATGACTTTTGCACTACTTCAATTATCAAAGACTGACCTCGAAAAAGTTCACCCCTGCTTGATCATGGTATTTTTGCAATAAGACATGGAAAGAACATTCCCTGAAACTAACAGCCAGTTCGCCCCTGAAAATAGGCCCTTTGCCCCAAATTTCGGAAAGTTATCATCTTCCAAGCATCAATTTTCAGGTGCAAACTGCTGTTACTTTCAGGGAGGCCGTAAAATGGATAAATCTCAACCAACCACCGGACCCTTCAAGCGCCTCAACTTGTCCAGTGAAAGTCGTAAATCCTGCAGCATCTTGGTCTGCTGCTGCAGGCAGTCGACAACTTCTTCCTTGATGACCTGAATGAAAACTACGGCGGCTGAAGCAAATCAACGGGATTCATGCAATGATATCAACAAACATATTACCAGTAGGATCCATGGGACTGGTTTATCTACCTAACATTTACCACAAAAAACAATCAAATGTAGGTAAATGGGAAAAGCAAGTACTATCGTTGCCTAGAGCTTGTAGGCTGTTGCCAAATATTCCAAAGGGCGACGAAGAAATGAAGAGTTGAATTTGAACGATATTTTTCGCTGACACAAGGAATCATCACATTTCATGAACCTCTATCTTCTAGTTATATGCAAAAAAGATGCTTCAGTTTGTACTGGAGTCCCTGGCCCCTCGGAAGCACCCATGGTTTTATTGAAAGGTTCGGACTCCGAGGTCCAAATTTACGAGGGAAACGACACCTCTTGAAACATACCTTGTCAGTGCTGGATGTGTTATGCCATGCAAATTGGTTGATCCCAGATTCTTTGATCTGAAATTTGCCAAACATCTTCTCCAAACCTTCATGGTCATCAACAATGAAGTGTATAGTTGTATACTGTACTGCATAAACAGTGTGAAAACTATCCCATCTTCAATAAACAGTGTGAAAACTATCCCATCTTCATAGTAAGAATTCCTTTCAGAAATAGCCCCGAAAGCAACCTCGGAGATGGCTACCTAACCAATATGCTCCATGTATATGGAATATCTACCTACATTTATCATAAATTTAAGCCAAATGTAGATAAATATTAAATGTAGATAAATATTCCATACATGGAGCATCTGGGTCACATGGATCATCCAAGTATATAAAAAGATTCGGATTCGTCTTCGTTTTTTCTTTGAGTCATCCACTTTGCCGACAGGAAGCTTGTCTTATTTCCATCATGGAATACTTCACCACAGAATTGACGATCTTCGGATCTCTTTCAAAGAAACTGCCCAAATGTTTGCAAAACTCATAGTACCTGAAGCGCAAAAAGAGGTGGACGTGGTTTTCCGTGTCTAGAAGTCTTCTTTCCCATACCATCCATGGGGGCTGGCATATTTACCTACATTTGGATAGTTTTTCATGGTAAAATCTGGAACATGTAGGGAAATATACCATGGATGATGGTATGGGTTTGTACACAGAAAAAACTCGGCCGGCTCTTTTTCAAACACAAACAATACATGGTTGAGCTTTGTCTTGGAGACTGTGTTTGCGGGAGGATGTAACCGCAACTGATTCCCTGGTTCCCACCTACCTCAGTTGATTGACATTTACGTTGTCGCATTCTGAAGGGGGGGAATGGTTTTGGAGACTTCTTAGGGTGCTCAGACTTACCACTTGCATGATCAAAATACATTATGTCCATGAAAACGCAGCTCCTAATCACTATGCAAACATCTCTTGTTTCTCGAACATACTTCTCCTACTTCGATATCCTTCAACAATTTTTGGTTGGATAATTGAATGCTGCAATGTGATTTGGGACTTTGTAGTAATCCCCGAGCTCCCTACGTCACATCAAATGCTTTTCTTTCCTTCCAGCGCCATGTATGTACAGTCTGTAAATATGTATGTATATATATATACCCAGATGCTCCATGCATGGAATATTCACCCACATTTGGCACGAATTTATGGTAAATGTAGGTACATATTCCATACATGGAGCATATGGGATATATATATATATATATATCAACAACTTCAACAAATCACCAGCATCAGTATTTGACATATTTGACGATTGCATCACAAACGGTCTGGGATCCCTTGGTGAACTTGTCAACCCCTTGACCTTTTGAGTCTTCAGGCTTCGTGGTGCCACGGGATTTGACGAATGAAACCATGTTTTCCAGTACACCCCGGAAGATTAACATGGAACCTAAAAATCACCTGTTTGAAAAGGAAAATCATCTTCCAAACCACCATTTTCAGGTTCCATGTTAATCTTCCAGGGTGTACATCCTGTTGGTGCTTCAAAAAACCAGTTGAGGGAGGGAAAGGTCGTTGGTTCATCCCGTGGGTTCCTTACAAACAAGGTTTTGGTGAATCACATCTCAACGGTGGTTGGGCCTTGGGAATCGGGATTTCTGGTTGCCCATCAATGTCGGGTATCACCCCATAATTTGAAGCTCACATGAAAAGTCAAGCAATAAACATGAAAAGTCAGAAAAATAAACCTCACTTGATTTTGGCACCCACGTGAAAAGGCCAAGTGGCCGCAGCGTTCAAAACAAAACCCTTGAAGTGACATTCCATGAAATCCTGGTTGGTTTTGTTCGGGATCCTTATATTGGCTTATAGAAATAATCCCCATATAATTGGGTAGGATGTCATCCCCTATATCAAACAACCAACCCAGGGTTTTTGAACACTGCTCAAGTGAAGTAAATCTGTTACCAAAAAAACCAGGTTACGACACTTCACCCGAGCGGTCATCATCAAGGACGTTGAAGATGGTCTCGATCTCAGATATGTCTAAGCGGTTAAGGGTAACCATTTTTTTAAGTCAGAAACCAGCTGGGCGGACCTTAAGGTCCTTTGCTAAAAGCTTACCCCTCCTGGAGACTAACAGTTAACATATCCCCATACCAAGGACTTTTAAATGATTTTCCTTTTCCCCAGGTGGGATATGTTAGTTCCCTGGAGTGTAATCTTAAATCTAGAGAATGAGAAATACTGTTGATGGAAGGACTCCGGGATTCACCAGTTGAGGTTGGTAGTTGAAATCCCCATTATTTCCCGGGCTGAACAAATATCCCATATGGTGCAGGATTTCTTCCATCAACAGTAGCAAAACAAAAAACAATAGTACCAATCTAGCTGAGCAATATCTGACTATATTTTAGTGAATTGCTGGTCAAAGGATTGGGTGTCTTGAAAAAACCTGTGAAAACGCTAAGGATTCATAAGGGGAATATGCCTAGAAGAGGCTCAACGAACCATGGGCTAGGCTCCAAACATGAGTTAAGATGCATGTTAAAGGGATTTTCTTGAAATCCAAACTACGCCCCTGAAAACTAACATGACAATGGAACATCACTGAATATCACCATGTTTAGTAGGAGATACATCTTCAAATGGTCATTTTTGTCCATTGTCATGTTTGTCTTCGGGGGAGCAAATTAAGTAGCCTTGTGGGATCCTTGACATC
The DNA here is from genome assembly GCA_000507305.1 of Breviolum minutum Mf 1.05b.01. Taxonomy (NCBI): domain Eukaryota; class Dinophyceae; order Suessiales; family Symbiodiniaceae; genus Breviolum; species Breviolum minutum. The sequence goes on from DF240193.1 coordinate 99,483, forward strand.
TTGGGAGATGAAACATGAAATTCACCCTCAATTGACTCAAGAGATGTTCATAGTGCAATGGTTCACATGATTTTTTTTGGACATCTCACCACATGTTCACCTGGACACATGACACCCGGGCTCACCAGGAAGAGGGCGTGCATTTCTAGAGGGTATCCCTGTAAATCTTCACTTGTCACTTTCACTGGAAGGAGGAACATCCCAAATCATAGATGTTCACTTTTAGGATCATCCTTGGAAACTATTTCCCCTGTGCCAAACAAAAACAAATATATACTGTATATATATATATATATGTGTATGTATATATATATATATCCCTGAAATTTAGCATGGAACCAGAGAATGATGGTCTCCAAAAGGAATTTCCTTTTCCAGGAATTTATCTGCAGGTTCCATGTTCAATTTCAGGGGAGTACCCGTTTGTCCGGCATGAAAATGACATACTACACCACACTGGGAGTTTTCCATTCTGGCCAAGTAACATCGTCTCGTTGAATATCCTCGATGCAAGGTGCCAGCAAGATGAGTTTCAAAAAAAAACGATGTAAATTTGAGCTTCAGCATGGTGGGAACTTTCAAAAACTACCCAGGGGAAATGTACACTTGATATCCCTTTATCATTTTTGTTTTGGGGTACTCATGCTATTCAAATTACACGATTAGGGGTGGCTGATTACTATTTGTGAATAGCCCGCAGCCCGCATATGACATTTCCGGATAGTAGGACTAGTACCCCATCCGGTCCTGTTCACTACTTCCTTTAATGACCCAAGATGACAAAAAATAGTTATCTACATGTGCATTTATGAAACACGATCTCGTGACGAGAACAGAATTAACATAAAATGGATGTGATCATCAACTGCCTACAGCAATGCCTGGTTTTATCATCTTTTCTAATGATTTTGGAGGCCATTTCCTGCCAGAATGATGAATTGAATCACCTGTGACTTCAATGACAAATCCTGTGACTCTTGAAGCTTCTGATCATCCACTATTTTTAGGCAAAAATGCGGTGAACACTGATTCGAATGAGAACCGTGGGAGAAAACACATGTTGCAAATCAAGGGGGCAATACACATCTGATGAGATCGGGGTCTCCTGATGTGAATTGTTTGTTCATCAGTTCGTGACCTCAATTCGTCATCTGCTAATGACAATTCGTATATGGATTAAAACATGTATAGTGGATACAAAGAGTCAAGAGATATGTACCATTGGTGTTGTTGTTGTTGTTGTTGCACAATATTTCCTCACAACATCTACAAGCTCCGCATTTCACAAACTCATGCATTCCAATGGCCCTCAAGGGCGTTTGAGCCCCTAAGATGCATTCAAATTGGGGGTGATTCCTGTGCCTGGCACTATAAATACATGGAGCAATGGAAAAAAAACCTAGTTGTTTAGGGTATACAGGGGATTGTACTACACAGCTATGGGATTATACTAAACCATTATAAGGATCCGTACTCAAATAATCAAATTGACCGGGACGCACCCAAACGTGTCACAACATGATTCATTTATGTTATCTATAGTAATTTGTACCCATACCATCTTGTATGTTTACCTACATTTGGTTGATTTTTGTTACGGTAAATGTAGGTAAATATACCATACATACATGGATGGAATGGGATAGAATGGTCTGTGGAACTCCCTAAACTTTGAGACAAACTCACACCCTTTACCATCCATTGTACAGGCTTACGGTCGACTTTTCCGTCATTGCTAAGTTACTGACATGGCTGTAGCTACTGTAGCTGTAGCTTTTCATCCGTCAACCATTTCATCATCAGAATCCAAACACAAGACAACGGAAAACATCTGATACCAAGCGTCCATGTACTGCATGAGGTTTTGAAATTCTTTAGAGTTATTAAATCCATCCAGCATTTCGTCCAAAGAGAGTGAACCGCTGCCATCTGAATCCATACTGGCACAAAGGGTAGCTAAATCCACCATATTTCCTTAGCGGCAGGGTAGCTCCCCTGAGATCACTTGCATCCGGATGGATGTGAATCACTTGCAACATCCAAAGGCCAAAAGGACGATACGACACCCAAAAAAACTGACCATGGAAGCCAAAAATTGGTGGGCTTTGTAGATATTTCTCCTTTTCCTTTAGGGGGGCATGTTCAAATTTTCATGTTAGTTTGTTTGGGGGTGTAGTTCAGGAGTAGCCAAAACACATCAACTTCATGAAATTCATGAATCTTTCATACATTTTCAGATGTCTCAACTTCCCTACAAACACTCCAAACATGCACCACCTATCGAAATAGTGTTCTTTTTTGCAGGGTGTCGAATTTCAATTTGGTTGGTGGTTTCAACCCACCTGAAAAATACTAGTCAAATTGGATCATTTCCCCAAATAGGGGTGAAAATACAAAATAATTGAAACCACCACCTAGCAATGTACTGACCCCAAAATCTGTGTCTCCACACCCTTAAACAAAAACCCAAGGTTTGGCACTTACGTCAGTCCATCTGTTCAACAAATTCCATCCATAACATACCCTCCCCCGCAAATGTTTGTCTAGTTGGTGGTTGAACCACCCATCTGAAAAATATGCTCGTCAAAATGGGAATCTTCCCCAAATAGGAGGTGAAAAATAAAAACAAATGAAACCATCACCTAGTTGTGGGTCTTCACATTTCCGGGAGTTCTGAAACCACACATTTTTGTTCCCCTTCATTTGTGGCCTTTAAAAACAACCTACGCGGTACAACCATGATTCCCAACAAAATGAATAAGAGCCTCCAGTTGGGTATCAAATTTCACCAGAAAATACATATTTTTTGGTGCTTCAAAGTGCTGGGGTACCTCTCAGTTCACACAACGATTCAGAAATTCTTGAAGCTCAAGTTTTGAAGACCTAAGAACTGATTTTTATCATAAAGATGCGTACTGGGGTGGACCCATGGAAGTGCTCGTAACGATCGTTAGTAAGTTGGTTGATTTATAACCTACTTTTCAGGGACTTATAATCAACCTACTTATATAGGGGTGAAATCACCCAGTTACTAAGTACCAGCAGGACATCCTTTAATAAGGCCTTATTTTTGGAGGGCGGAGGGTGGCATTGGGGGATCTTAGGTTCTCCAACGTTTCTTCACCTCCCCTTTGCCTCCAAGGTGTTTGAAGACACTCAATATGTATATGGTATATATATATATATATAATATGTACTTACATTTATTAGATTTGGTTATATAATTTGAATAATTATGGAGTAAATATCGATATGAATATACCATACGTTGAATATGTTGGGTGTGTTGTTTCTTTCCAAAATTGTCGCTTCTTTTGGGGGGGCTTTGAACGACGAAAAAAATTCGACCAAAAAAAACGCCAAGTCGCTGGCGCGATCTTCTTCTTTTTTCTTCAGCTTTCGCTCCTGGAGATTATTGTTTCCAAACGGCCGACGAAAGGTCCAAAGCCGGGACGCAAAACATACCCAGAGTTTCCTCCATGTATACTGGGGTGTCCATGGAAGTGATCGTAACTAGTTAGTAAGTTGGCTTATAACCTACTTAAGGGACTTATAACCTACTTATATAGAGGTTATAACTCAGTTACTAAGTACCATGGACATCCCAGTAGGGAAAATTTTTGGTCCTGAACCCTCCGTTTGGAACCTGAAAATTCTTGAGCCCCTTAAAAGAATCAAAACCAGACCCGTTTTGGTGCTGAAATTGAAAAAACTCCTGGAGGGTCTAGGTACCTACATTTGGTTGATTTGTATGCTTCATTATGGTAAATGATAGGCAAATATACCATACGTGGATTCTATGGCATATCAAAAAATGGAGAAAACGAACCCCCAGTGATACCACGGTGATACTTCCCCATCGCAGAAACCTCAGGCTAAGACTCAAGTCAACTTTTACTCCGACCTTCAAACAAATCCAAAATGCATGCATGAAGAATGATTTTGGGCAAACTGTCGATACAATTTTTGTATGTCTATATCCTATCCAGAGACGCTATCTTACCTTAGATTTCCCATGATTAAGGATCCAAAACTGTGTGTACATACATCCCCTACTGGTTGGTGGTTTCAACTTAACCCATTTGAAAAATCTGCTCGTCAAATTGGATCATTTTGCCAGGGTTCGGGGTGAAAATGAGAAATGTTTGAAACCACCACCTAGAAAATGACTACACCCCAGAAAATGAACGGCTGGAACCTAAACTTCACCCAATTTGAAAGGAACATCATCTGAACCAAAACCTCCATTATTGTGTTCCATGTTAACTTTCCAGGGTGTATATAAGAGTCAATTGCATTGGAAGCCAACCTCCAACCATGCGAATCCTGAACAAACAACTAGTTGGTGGTTTCAACCCATCCCAAAAATATTAAACAAATTGGATTATTTCCTCAAGTAGGGGTGAAAATAAAAAATCTTTGAAACCACCACCTAGACAAATGTTGGAGATACAACACTTGAACAAAGTCCTAATTTGTTCAGTCTTAGCTTCAGTTTTACTCGAGGATCTTCAAGTTGCAGTCCCAAAAACTCATAATTACATTTCGCCGAAGAATGATGTGGCCCTGGCTGCAAGACGAAAAAAAAACCTTTGGAATGGCCGCTTTTTTTCTTAGGGTCTACGTGATTTTGTTGGGTGAACCTATCCATCGGAAAAACCCTGAAATTATGTGCTTTCTTGAGGGAATCTTAGGTACAAACCGCAGATTCGCCAAGAGTCTTGATCATTCGATCTGGCTTCGGCTGCGCGCTCCACGATAACAGCCAAAATAAGGTTCAACATACCCAATGAAACCTGATTTGCACTCAAATCGAGCATCAAATCAGAGTTGCTGCTGTTGATGGAAGCAATCCGGCTTTCACGAGGTGATTTGAATAAATACCGCATGGTTCATCACGTTTCACATGTCAACTGGTGCAGGATTTTCTTGTGGTCTTGACTCGCCAGCCTTGACTTGCCTAGAATGTCTGTTCCGAACACCTCGTTTCTCATGTTTTTCCAGAAGAAGGGGGTGAGTGGGGGTGGTCATACCATCATCAAGAAATATTGAATACACCACATAGTACAGATTTCTCAAGTACCCTCATTTCTGATTGATCCTTCAAAATGAGAATCTTCCCCAATTGTTTGGGATCAACATCAGACATTGAAACCACCTGTGGCAAATTAGATACCAAAATATTGAACTGAAGAAAGATCTCATGCAAATCATTTCAGGATAAACCCAAAATGGGCCAGTTCTAGCCAATCCAAACACCGAGAAATGGACCAGCAACGGAAAAACTGCATCTGATACACACGAATTTTCAGGTGTCTTCAGATATTGCAACCTCATATCGTTTAAGTACAACACAGCCTACTTACTCACTACGCTTCCGCCCTGAATCCGATGAAAATAGCACCTCCCACCGAACTTTGGACATGTTTCTTTTCCAAAATTGGCCAGTCTTGTTGATAAACAATTGGCCCAGGTTTTTTTTAACCATCACCAAACTGCCACCCAAAAAAAAACCCAACGGAACAAAACATCAACACAGAAATCATCCATTTTTTGGCGTAAAAAAGCCGCGGTTTCTTTGTCCAGGAGCCGTCATCATAATAAAAAAGAGAAAGGGCGCTGTCCAAGGCGCCTTGGAGCCGTATACACAGCCCAGTGTGCTGGGAAGTGGTCGTTGATATATCCAAGGTATATCTGGTGACAGATTAACATGATTAACTATACTCTTCTACAGATAGCTACTGGGGTGGGTGGACCCAAGGGTACGTGATCGGTTCACGATCGGGAAAGTAAGTTGGTTGGTTGATTTCACCTACTGAAGGGACGAAAATAACCTACTTATATAGGGGTGAGATCACTCAGATACTAAGTACCATGGACATCCCAGTATTTACTCTTCTACAGGTATAGCTACATATTTCATACAGTATTTTATCCATCTATAGTCGATTATGTACTTCTAGATCTATATGTTACGTGGGGCTGCATGTTACACGCATGTTGGTCAGCTAACTTTTCATTACAATGGTGCCTAAAAAACACCGCGACGCGGCGAGACGCACTAGGGACTCTCCACTACAGACCCTGCTGGATTTTACGTGCTGAAAGGTGATCAGAAGTGAAAAAGGGAACACCAAAAGAGACCCAAAACTGATCGAAATGTTTGAAATCTCATAGGATTCGATTCTGATAGGCCACTGTTTAAGGATCCCAATGAACCAACCATGATTCTGATGTAAACAAAATATAAGTTCGCTTTTTCATAATGTGAAGTCAAATCAACAAACATCAACAAAAAACGCCAGCATCCAAACATCCAAGCCCTTTCAAACACACATCCTTCAACCCCAAGGTTGGAAACACCAACAAAAAACCACCTGTTGGATCGACTGACTCCCCGGGCTTCATCCCCCCAACTCCCAGATCTCAATTCGACACCAACAAAACCAAGGTGCTAAGTCGATTAAGGGAATGGAAATTTGTCCCCAACTATCTCCTTGGACATGCCCCAGGTTTTTGTCGGTAAATTGGCTGGGGCGTTTAGCGGAAAACTCAGGATTTTTTTTTTGGAACGGCAGCTGGGTAAAAAACGTGCGTGTGTTAAGTTAGCGACGTGGTTTTTTGTGTTTTTTTTTCAGACCATTCCCTGGAACGAAACAGAAAGATGGAAAAGTGCACATCTGGTTGGTGGTTTCAACCCCTTTGAAAAATATTCGTCAAATTGAAAATCTTCCCCAAATAGGGGGTGAAAATAAAACATATTTGAAACTACCACCTAGACATTCATTCACGTTCAAATACACACGTACAAGCTTTGTTTTTTCAAAGATCGGATTCATGGTGCTGAATTTTCTTCAAAGACATCCCCAAAAGATGAATTTCTCTGTGACAAAAACCAGCCAACTTTCAATACCGTTTTCTTCCCACAAATGGAGGGACAGTGTGACAGTCCCTCTGATCCTCTGATCTGTCCTGCAACGATCTGTTGAAAAAGTGTAACTCCTGCTTCGAAGACAGTGTGAAAGCTGTGTTGACATCGATCACAATTCTTGAAGTCAATCCCTGGGCGATCGAAAAAGATATCCAAGAGACAGGTGACTAGTCTCCAAGGTTTTGCGGTGTCAGGGGTTGGGGGGGAGAAAATGTGATCCCGGGATGTATATCCATGTCTGTTTCAATTGTCTTTTTTGTTTTTTCTTCAAATTGTTTCTGTAGATCAACATCTGTGAAGCTTTTGGACGGATGAAACCAAAGATTAATCTTACAAGAAAACATGGGTTGTAAATATCTGTGTGAAAATTGCAAGTGAACATTTTCTGACAAGATCTTAAGATAATTTACCATGAACAAATCCAAGGGAAATGGTCTTGTTTTGGCAAATCAACGAAGATGTTGGGTGCGAAACATGTCTGGAGCTGGGTGAAAATCAGGGGAAGACTTTACAATCTAAACTCGCAGCAGGAAACAAAAACACCACGTTGGATGTAAACATCTTTCGATCATCTGAGATTTTGAGTCTTCGGTTTGAAGTGACCTACAGATTCCTGCTCGGGTTGCTCCGTTGTTTTTTTGCAAACTGTATGCCTATCAGTCCAACTCCCCAACTCCTCAACCCCTCGGAATTTTGCAAAAAAAACCTGTTAATGCTTTAGAAATCCCAAGGCCAACCACCCTGGGGTTTGGGATGTTTCTACAAAACCCAAGGGTAAATCATGGGGGAATTTGACCAACTACCTACCAACCTCTCTCCCTCCACGGGTTGAACTGCTAAGGAACGAGAGGTATGTGGATGGAACAACTCTACCGAGATGACGGCCCAGAAGGACTCAGTTCGAATGGGCTGGAAGTTGGGGAAGTTAATCCTATATTGGTTGGTGATGGTAGTGGTATCCTCCCATTTCAACAATGGAGATAGTCAAATTGGAACATGAAACCCCAAAGGATTCGGGGTGAAAAGAAAAACATATATTTGAGTTGCCTAGCATCTTATCAAAGGGGGATATGTTAGTTTGTTGGGGAAATCATAGAATACACTGGGTGCTTCAGCGGTTGATGCTTGAGCTTTAGCATCCCTCGTAATGAAATCCTGTTCATACTGGATCAACGTAGAATTGCAAGCCGCTGACTTACGTAACGTCAAGCCTCATATTTGTTTGGTGTTCATAGGGGTATTTCAGAGGAATAGTGCCATATTTAAGAGGAAGATTACATGTCATATTTAGGTAAATATGCCTCTTTGCAAAAATGGAAGAAAATATATCATTAAATACTGCCCAGGACGAGGACGTATAGATCATACAGTATCTCAGTGGTGAATGTATGAGATTGGATAGAAGAGGAGAAAACAAGTGCAAAATCAAGGTTGCTATCTTTACCCATACCATACCATCCATGTATGGTATATTTACCTACATTTTCCATAAAAATAAACCACATTATGTAGGTAGCGTACATATACCATACATGGATGGTATTTTGGTAAGTTTTCAGTATTCTAACCCCTCGAGTTGGGGGGATTAGAATGAACAGTCAACCGCTTGGTCGGATGTATAAATAGACTCAAGTGTAGACGTCGTATAGCTGTCATACATCTAAAAAGAAAACCCACCCATTTGAAAAATATGCTCGTCAATTGGGATCATTTCCCCGATAGGGATGAACATAAAAAATGATTGAAACTACCACCTAGAAAACTGTTCATCAAAACTATATAAATCAAGGTCCTTGTTCAAAGGATTTTCCGTTCCGAAAAACCACAGTAGTGTTCGGGAGTGTTTTTGGGGTGGCAGAAACCTTACTATGAAAATGTTGAGGCTTTTTGTTGGCCGGGATACACCTTCTGCGTTGACATTTCAAAAGTCCATTGATGTTTTGAAATCCTTTCGTACCAAATTGTCACAGCAGGAAAAAACACGTCCTGAATCTATATCCAAGACAACAAATCTACACCATGGCCAAAGTAGCTAGCACAACTCCTTAAAAAATCCCTTCGATTTGCAAATAAACGGGACCAACAAGAAATCATATATACGAGTATGTATATGAGGCACTCTTGCCATCTTCCCCATTAGGAATAGCTACACTCAACACCCACGCCCTTTCATTGGACCCTTTGCCAATATTCAAAGGCCAAAGGGACAATCACAACTGCCAGCATCAATGAACCAAAAATAATCGCCTTGATTGAGGAATACAACCCGCCTTAGCAAACACCAAAAACCTGGAAAACTGCTGAAACAAACCTTTCAGTGGGGATTATTCAGTGGCAAAGCCAACAAAAACAACACACATATTCCGTAACAACAAAAAATGTGACAAGGAAGCATGGATTATGTATTTCTTCTCCACTTGTTCACAAAAAAGCTTCCCCATTAAAGATTGAGAAACCATCCTGCATGTACTCACGGTATTTGAAAATCACATGCTTTGAAGTCCTAGCTGTCAACCTGGCATTCCGTTGGAATAGGACATTTTCCATATTCATCCCTAGGAGCCAATGGGACTTACAAATTTTACCTTGAAGGATGATGGAATTTAGTTCCTAAATTAGTAGGTAAACTAGTTGGCGGTTGAACCAACCCATCTGAAAAAATCTGCTCGTCAAATTGGATCATGAAACCCCTAGGGTTCGGGATGAACATATAAAATATTTGAGTTGCCAACACCTAGTAAATATATACCAGTCCCATGCGGATATCATATTTGGATATTTTTGGTGTAGTTTTGGCAGTCCAACATAATTGCCCACATAAATCCACCAATTCCAAGGTTGCTATACAGCGGATGAACTGGTGCATCATATCCCAAATCCCTTCTCCGGTTAAATGGTGGTTTCAACCCATCTGAAAAAATATGATCGTCAAATTGGATCATGAAACCCCAAGGATTCGGGCTGAAAATAAAAAATCTTTAGGTTGCCACCACCCAGGTTATTTAGATGTCTGAAATTTGATTCTCCATTAGTACCTTTCTGATGGTTTTTCAGGTTGATGTTAGGAGGTCCAACTCCGTCTCAACACCATTGGAGGTGTCTGGTTGGTGTCTGGTTGGTGGTTGAGTTTCAACCCCTTTGAAAAAATATGCGTAAGTCAAAATGGGTTCATCTTTCCCCAACAAGTAGTGAAAATAAAGCAATATTTGAGTTGCCACCACCTATCACCAGACGTTTCAGGTACCTAAAATGGAGGTACTCACCTATATAAGCTGTATGTAAGGCTTATGTAAGGGAAAACCCATCCCCAAAATGGCCTTATAAGGTTCAGTACCTCCATTTTAGGTACCTGAAACTCCTGGTGAACCTAGGCGTTTTTGGAACAGGATCTGGTAGTTCATGAGCTCATCATGGCTAAATTGTTAGATATCTTTGTTCCCAGGACCAACAACTATAACCCATATACACAGAGCAAATCCTTTAAATACTGTTGATGGACAAAATCCTGCACCAGTTGATAGGTAGTTTATCCCATTATTTACAAGGTTTTATACATACCAGGCGGTGCAGGATTTTGTCCATCAACAGTACCTCCTGATGGATTTCTGATATGTAATGTTTAAGTATCAATGTATAGGCAGATATTCTTAAGTGGTGTCAAGATAGTCCTTGCTCGAACAGTATGGATTGTCTCTTTTCCATCCTTTACCCAGAATTACCATCTCTGTGGGGAGGAGCTGTTTTTGTTGATACATAGCTTTTACTGTATATAAATTCATTGTACTACACTACTGCAGATAAGAACTTTCAGCAAACCCACGCAGTGCTCAGTAACTTGCGCAAAATCACTTTGTCCAACCAAAGTCTGTTAGCTAAGTAGTTTGTGAGGGTTCGCTGGTGGTTTAGCCTCCCTGAAACAAACATAGCCCCTGAAAATTGGTGGTTGGGAGACGATCCTTTCCTTTTGGGAAGGCCCATTTTCAGGGGCTAACTTAGTTTTAGGGAGGGTGCCATTGCAGAAAACCCTTATGAACGGGATGATTACCGGGCTTTAGCCGCCCATTTGCCGACGCCGTTTTCGTTGCCAAAACGAGCTGCTAATCAAGAGATACAGCTCGGGTACCGAGATGAAAACTCGTGCTGCACGCACCACGCGTACCAATCTGACGGGGTTTTGGGTATCTATGCACGAAACCCCCCCACGATAATTAGTTGGGATGTAGATAAAATTGTCCTTTTGAACCAGGGTTTCAGATATCTCTATATGGTGAAACAGCAGTTAAGCAACATGTTTTATCATTTATATCACTAACCATCCATTGATATTGGTGATTCATGGTGTATATCATATAAATATGTCAATTACAACATAGATTTAGATATTCCTATGATGCAAACAAGATGGGAGCAATAGACAAGATGTATGTTTACATACATTTGTTGTTTAACAAACATAAATCATATGATACAGGATGATTTAGGATGATCAAAGGTGATGAATTTTCCATGACCTGCGTGTCCTCGAAATATACATCTAACCAGTTGATGGACGACAAATTGAATCCGGCTCCACCAGTCCGTATGTTTTTAAACATTCCACTAGTTGGTGGTGGTTTCAACCCATGAAAAATCCATTTGGAAAATATTACACCCCCGAAAACTAACATGGAACCTGAAAATGAACCCCTAGAAGAGGAGATTCCTATGAAAAACCACCATTTGTAGGTTCCATGTTAGTTTTCGGGGGTGTAGTCTATTGGGATCACTTCCCTCCAAGGATCGGGGTGAAAATAAAAAACATGTTTGAGTTGCCACCATCTGGTCCCGGAAAAACACAGTGTTTAACCATCTAAAAATGTTGCAGAACAACTTGTCCATCCAAAAAGAACTTCCCAAAGAAGATGAAAAGCCTGTAGCACCTGTCACCTGCTCAAACCAAACAATCTCATCATCATGGCTAGTCCACCTACCCCACCCTAACGTATCCCCCCCCAATTAGCCATTGGTTTCCCTTAATCAGGCCCTATTAAACCCTTGTTTCTGGGAAAGGGGGTACGTGAGGCGGGGGTTGGTTGACCAGTCATGATTTGTGGCTGAATGCATGGGTGTTTACTTACTGTACATTGACTGATGACTTATGACTCCACTTGTGACTCCACTTCGTTTTGAAGGCTATCACTAGAACTTGACCATTTGAAACATCCATGGATAGCCTCCTTCCTGTAAGACCTCTATTTTAGGTCTACCCCCCTCCCAGTAACAGTCGCAAATGAAGGTTTGTAGGGATTCCATACTAAAAATGGAATAATCCTGGTGGTGACTGTTACGGGGTGGGGGGCAGTTCCAACCTCTCTTAATCTGCTACTCATGTACTGTTAGGTCTGGGAAAGGCTGAGCTAAAACATTTATCACTCACCCTTGACTGGACAGATTGTATTGAGCAAACATTTCTCAAGGCAAGTCTCAATCAGAACCCCCAATTGAAAACTTTCACTTTGAATTGTATTCCCATGCTTTTTTTGAGCTACAAGTAGCAACTGCCATCAACTATGAGATTGACCAACCCCATCAACTCAACCCCTGGAGTGGTGGGTTTTCCGACCGAGCCTTGACAGTCTCAGCAAACTAAAATCAAAGGAGCCTGCAAGCAAAGTGCTAAGCCAACCAAGAACAACCTCAAGAGGGCGGGCGAAGAACGTTACAGGTGAAGACAAGACACCGGCATCTTGGCCGCGGGGTGTTTGTTGTGGAAAACGGAAAAAAATACCAAGCACTACAACTAATTACTACATGACTTACCCCCACCTTCTATTGGGGGAATCAACCGAACAAGAGTTAGGTAGCCACACTGGGTTTGATTCATCAGGTCAAAACACGGTTTCACCATGCTATCCATCCTAGAAGGGCGAGATGCTTGCCCGCTCGTCATTGTGTAGTTCAACCAAAACCAACCTGATAGATCATCCTCTGAGTTACTAGTAAAAAAACCTGGCATTGTTTATCAGCCAAATAGAGGGGACTGTATAAATCCACGGGTATGGGGACATCGACCCCTCAATATCTAGTTAAGAGATAATGAAATCTATGTAATATTATCAGTATAATAGGAATGAACCAGTAACTGTATGGAAAAAGAAGACAGTCATCAGTGTACTGTGAATCGAATTGGAGAACCAAACCTATTTAGTGATTTCCATCCATCTGAAAACTGGTTGGTGGTTTCAATGCCATCTGAAAAATATGAGTGAAATTGGAAATCTTCCCCAATTTTCGGGGTGAAAATAAAGGAAAATTTGAGTTGCCACCACCATCTGAAAACTATTCATAGTCAAATTGGCTCATTGTTACCGAAAATTTCGGTGTTTAAAAAAAACACCATGTTTCACACCACTGGGCCCTACCTAATACATTCACCTTCCCAGCATCGTTGTCCCCACAGATTGCCCCCCCATCTTGGTAAGTCCAACATGGACCATTGCCAAGAAACGGTCAGAAAGTCGATCACGTTCCTAGGCTAATCGAGGGGTGTACCCTCCAGGGAATTAACATATCCTACCTGGGGAAAAGGAAAATCATCTTCAAAAGTGCCTTTCTATGGGATATGTTAGTTCCCAGGAGGGTACCCCCACCCCTTTTTCCGGGCAGTCTCCATGCGGAACCATTGGAAGTAGGGAATTGTTCATCAAAAAACTGGTTGATGGTTCGTTCGAAATCTGGCGGTGGAAAACCTGTTTGAGGGAAAGGTAGGTTGTATGTCCGTATATCCCATTACTTGTGGGTTTCAAAAACATCCCCAACCCCCAACGGCGGTTGGCCTTGGGAATTATGAACCTGCAACAGTATGTTTAAGAATGTTTAAGATTGGTTTTTGTTGGCATCAAACACGCCTGGGCAGAACCTTGGAGATATCAAGGACCTGGGTAATACAGTGGGTACGAGGTGTGATACTTGGCAGTCTGGTGATGAATCACAAAAAGTGCTAACAACCGGTACCGATTGATTTCTATATCCAAAAATCTATGCAAAACAAAAAATGCATGTACGTAGTGGTTTTTTCTTTTCTTGCAAATAGAATACTCACCTGGTTTTGAGTCACTGTCTTTGATCTTTCCATCTGTTGACCTGGATTTTTTGAATATTCCATCTGCAAGAAACCCACTATTATTATATTTATATATGCATTGTCAATGTCAATTCCATATTGTCCAAACATGTTTTGATCCACGGAATGTTTGATTGAAGATTCAAGGTCGTACTTCCTCAGGTCCTAGGGTCATGAAAGGCAGATTCGCCCAGATACTTCGGGTAAGTGGCAGAAATGATTGGAAGATTGATTTACCCCTAGGCTTCCAAACACCTACACTGAGGAGGTATGACTGGACCCCCAAAACATACCTAAAACACCGAACCTCAGGAGGTATGTGGAAGATTGATGAAAACATTGGAAGATGAATGTCAGTGAATTTCATGGTTTGGAGATTCATATAGCATATCTATCACTGTCTGGTTCATCACATGAAATGTGTTATCTTATTTTGCCACCCATTGTAGTTGATTCGTTGATGAAGAAATCAGCCAGGTGAAAAATGGTGTTGTAACACGGACCTTTCAGAATACCCAAACATACCAGAAAAATCTTCAGTTTACCTCCCGTCATTGCATCATGTTTTCTTTAAAAAAAAGTGGGCCCTCATTTTACATCCAAAGTCCAAAAAAAACACTGGAAATCGATGCTACAAAGTCTCCATCTACAAATGTATATATACATATATAGCTTACAAGCTAAACACGCTAAACAAACAAATGCCACCACATTTCTACAAAAATATCATAAAATATATTTCTCTCCCCGTTGAATAAAAGCAGCTCCATGCCGTCCTTTTGCCCAAGCTGCCAAGAATTGCAAAAGAAACGACTTCGATCCACAAAACCTCCGACGGTCCCAACGTTGTTGGAAGAAAGGCGGGGTGACCGACCCGCGTTCCCCGCTCCCCCCGTTGAATTTGAAGCTGGAAAAATTGGACCGGCATTTTAAGATCCCCCTTGCAATTGGCCCCCCTTCAGGGTAGACGAAGTGTGAAGTCTCTAGAATCGAACCCTGGATAAATGATGGTTTTCTTTCAGCCAATGTTTTAAGGACCCGCACCGGTGTGACCGTGTCTTTTTTTTGCGTTTGGGTTGTTGTTTTTTTGTGTGTTGGGTGTTATGTCAAGGCCCTTTTAAAAGGTGATGTGCGTCAAAACCCCTCACAATTTGTACGACCTGGACAACATCCGATCCAAAGTTGCATCGGTGCCCTTCCGAGCAGGCCTCGCAAAACACATTCAATCGAATAGATCCTTGGAAGAAGGCAAAAATTCAGAGATCCATCAGACTCCCACCAAAATGGCCTATCAAAACCACCCTATGAATCTATGATCTTGCACATTATCAATCTTAAAACATCAATTTGCTAACAAAAAAACACAAGAGTGCTGCTGCTATTGGTGGATGCTGCCATATGATGTATGGCACATCTTCAAAAAAATTGTTGATTGATGCTTGATGTTGGTAGTTGAACCCATGTTTGATCTATTCTACTCACATGATTCGAAGATCAAGGGACAATGGGGTGTACCCCTAACAGTGTAGCCATGGCATTTATTGTGTTTTTTAGGGATTCTTGGGGATTATACCACATAAATACCTACTATATAAAGCTTATATACGGATTTCTGATAGGGGTACGTTGGTAGGGGTATATCCAGCTATCCCCTGAGAAGAGTCTTTCAACCTTGAGACAACCACGCCCAGTTCAACCAACTGAGAGCTACAACTTGGAAAATACGAAATGTGGAACGTGATGGCGACATTTGGGTGGTTGCTTTTTGTTAGATTTATTTTCCAAGAGTGTTTATTCTATACATCATGGAGCTATTATATGCCACTATCAGAACCATATTGTTGTTGAACTGGGAATTGAGGCAGGTTTGCAAGATTCTCCATTTTGCGAAGTGTTGTGTAGTGAGCAACCACTTATTGTCGTGCTGCAAACTATTCAAAGTCTTGAAGTATACAGTTTTCCAATATGGGTGTTTCCTTAAATGATGGTACCCCCAAAACACCCCAAAATGATCATTTCTAGTAGGAAAACCCATGGTTGTTGGGTACCATTATTTTAGGAAACCCCCCATATCTATCCTCTCAAAAATAAAGATCTGTCTGAATACACCAACCTGCAATTTCCAATCTTCATGCATCTTGAACACATGATTTACCGGGGCGCCTAGCCCCACTCGAATTTGGCTTGTGGCATAAGATTTTGAATAATTCCAGCACAGCCAACCAGGGTGCACTAAGCACAGAGAAATTCTCTCACCAAATGCAACTCACCAATACCCCCGCTTCCGGATGTTTCAGGAAGTCAGTAAATGGGTAGTAACTGGGTTACAATGCACTTATAAATATCGGGGTATATTGGGGTTACCAACCATTTACTAACCTCCTGGGACATCCGGAAACCCATCACTACTGCGAAACTACCAAGGCACGTAAGAAGGACAATGTTGAGAATTTGGAGCCCAACAATCAACTCACTTCCTGTAGCCCCGGAAACCGATGGTTTACTTGAAACACTGGCTAGTTGGTGGTTTCAACCCAGCTGAAAAATATGATCGTCAAATTGGATCATTTCCCCAGGTAGGGGTAAAAATACAAAATATTTGAGTTGCCACCACCTAGGCTCGGAGTTTGGACTGGAACTTCTGGGCCAATTGACACTGGAGAATTCTAAGCTACCTCTCACCTTGTTTTGAATCATCTTCGGAGGCCAGAACTCCCCACTGAACACAACACACGCACACATGTTACACGTTCACTACATGGTCCCAACTCGATGTGATTCTCCGGAAAAAAACATGTTACATTGTAACCATTCCTGAAAGCTGTGTGAAAAATATCAAGGAACATTGAAATCATAAAAAAAAAACAAATACGGGTGCGAGAAAGAGCTTGGTGGAACCAACTATAAGTACAACCTATAACAGTTCCAACTGCAATAGAAGTACAACCCTATGTTGCATGTATACACACAGTATACAGGCACACTATACTGTTGCAACCTGCGTGTACACTAGTTTGCCTAGTGGTTGACACTATAGTAATAAATAGTACTCCAATCGTCCTTGAAAAAGGGATCTTCGCAAACCACCCCCGTGAATCACCAATTAAGCATTCCAAAATAATATGTTGAATATGCTGTATATGTGTGTGTACATGGATATTATATATCATAGCATATCATATCATATTCTTTTGGTATCAATGTACGGGTCTATCAACAAACATGTACTGATAAGCATGTACAGGTCTATCAAACGTATCAATGGCGCAAGAGAGAAAGAGATAGAGAGAGATGGAGAGAAAACGATACAAGCTCTGAGCCTCCACGAAACATACATTTTGAGAATATGAATAATATGTAGATGACAACATTAAGACCGTACATATATCAACATATAAGATTCATATATGGGTGTTTCCAAAAATAGGGGTACCCCAAAATGGATGGTTTATAATGGAAATCCCTATTAAAATGGATGATTTGCGGGTACCCCTATTTTCGGAAACACCCATATATATATATATAAATAGATAAACCATGGGCATCTTTTCTGGCAAATATGTATAACCATTACGATATATCTATCATAATAAACTATCTCAATCCTACAACTCCAACTGATCCAAGATTCTCCAAGGACACTCTGACTCTCTGCCTGAGATAGCATGATAGAAAAGCAATATACAACGTGTGCCCCTAGTTATACCCAGATCTATATGGGGCTCCTGTAAATGGCCTTATAAATGCGCAATTGGGGGTTATAACCCCTATAAATGCAGTTTTAACCATACTTACAACTGTTAGGGGCCCACTTTGCACGATTGTCGTGGATTTCACCTAGCCTAGCTTCTATCAGGATAACTATGGATCACCGGATCAATCAAGTACGGATATTAAAGATGAAGGTCCTTCAAGTCCCCCAAACATGTTGTTGTAGTTTGCTTGATTACCTCCACTTTCAATAGCCCAATGCAAGCAGGTTGGAACATGTCACTTACCAACAACCCGCTACAAATCCTTGGATGTACTTCAAACTAAACTGACAATCTGGCTTTGAAGTTGATTGCCTACAGTGTTTCTTGTTGCAAGACACCTCAGCTTATCGAATAACTTGCATGGGCACCCATAGACACATTGGACCCCCCCAATAAACAACTTACGGTAACCACCACAACATACCACAACGGTGGGAACTGCAAACCAATGACACTGCAGGTGCATAATGCAGCGACACTCCACGTCCGTGTGGGAGTCGGAAAAACAACCAACATTTTTGTCCTACACCGATACCTCCCTTAGAAAAACTATAGCAATCATACCCCAAACAATTCATGTATGGTATATTTACCTACATTTACCGTAAAAGTCAGGCAAATTTTGGTGAACATATCTTACTTTGATATCTATGGGCACAGATTCAGCAGAGATTTTCCACCGAAAAAAAATACTCCATTTCCGAGAGTCGGACGGTCCGACTTGGATGTTTCCAAAAATGAGGGTACTCCAAAATGGATGGTTTATATGAAACACCCTATTAAAATGGATGATTTGGGGGTACCATTATTTTCGGAAACATCCAGATTCTAGAACTTTTGTTTTCCCTGGTTTGACAAACTTTTTAATCCCATGAAACAAGGGTTTCTCTTTCTTACCTTTCTTGAACGTTAGTTTCATAAGATTCTGCACACCACCACCACAAACCAACAAGCATGACACAACAAATGATCAAACCATCAAACCACTTCATCAAAAGTCATCCCCACCAAACAGCCCCGGAACATGCCCTGGGCCCCACTGGAGGATCAAGGCACCATAGTATTCTGGAAAGCATTTCGCATCTTGATCTGCCTCCCACATGATCAAGACCAAATTGCCCACCTCAAAACGCCAACAAAATGGCAGTTTAGTTTGCGTTGTCTTATGGTTGCAAAAAGGTGCCAAGAAAATCAAGTGTCTATACATCTGTTTTTGGAACTCCAAACAACCAGTTTTAAATGGATGTTTGGTGCAGCAACCATTTTTCATGTAAAGATTTGGAATCATCCAATTGAAGCAACCAATAAACAATGGTTGGTTCAGGTTCCAGGTGCTTTTGGACAAATAATTAATTTCAAACACTAGCTATGCTATCCATCATTCAACCTAAAACATCGAGTAGTGACGAAAAGTTTCATCGGGAATAGGTTTTTTCGGGTTGCTTGTCAGGCAAGCAAAATGGCTTGGTGACACGGAAGTTTGGGGGCGAGTCTTTCATCAATGTAGCGTTATAGTTTGGAGCATCCAATGCTGGAGAGGTTGTTTGTCCTGCGATCGACTAAGAGGGCAATGAAAAATACTAAACCTTTTCTGGACCCAAATGAATAGTTGTTTGTTTTCCAAACTTGTCAAACTCATTGAAGCAGTCATAGCACCAACGGGTCGCCAACTTCTAACTCTTAGGAATTTAGATCTTTGTATATATAATGTGTACATGGCAAGCTTTCAGAAAGAGCAATAAAATATAGGGGGTACTACCACTACTACTACTACAGTGAAATGCATGGTCTCTACTTCTAAGCAAAAACATAGTCATCTTTGGATTCTCATTCTCGCTGACACTTCGAGCCATGTTCCACCCCAGGCCAATCTTCCACATAATTCCAAAGCCGAATACCTTGTCACTGTTCTTCGCCAGATGTTGTATATTGTCTCGGAATAACCCATTAAAAGTGGGCTTATTATGCTAGGGCTTTGCACTTCATTGGTACCCAACGGATCTTAATGGGGATACACATGCTAGGGTTATATACCGAATACATGCATACCGCATAACATCAAAATCTGTCTGTTTTGCAGATTTTGTGAACTTCGTTTCGAATTAAACTCATATGAATGAAACTATATGTGGTTATGATGGGGATTCATTCCCTCATTCCCTACTACGGGCCAGCGTAGTCAAGCACTCTCCTTTCATCATACCGGAAACCTTTTCTGCTTCGTCAAATTGAATCATATCCCAAGGGTGAAAATAAAACAATATTCAAAATTTTTGAAACCACCCACTAGCAAGCACTCTCCCAAAATCATACCCCCTATTTTCAAAATCTGTTTGATTCTCCAAAAACTCATCCGGAAAAACCATTAAATTCCAACCCAGGCAACAATGATCAAACCCATGATCGTCTCGAAACTTTGCGACCACACGAATTGGGCCTTCGAGCTGCTTTGGACTTTGTAAGATTCGATTCGATTCAACCGAACAAGGTGGGCCTTATGACATTATATGACCCCCCCTATAAAATTAACCGAAAAATACCATGGGGGTTTCATTGGGGGGTTATATATAATCCCTATACGTTATAACCAGTTATAACCATGATATAAGTGTTATAACTGGATGAAATGAAATAGGCCTAAAAATTCGACTTATACATCTTATAAATAGGTAAGTGGGGTGAACTTTCATCCCTATAAGTGGAGTTGCAGTTATATCGGCTCGGGTGCCC
Organism: Breviolum minutum Mf 1.05b.01; assembly: GCA_000507305.1. NCBI lineage: Eukaryota > Dinophyceae > Suessiales > Symbiodiniaceae > Breviolum > Breviolum minutum. The sequence continues at coordinate 120,001 of DF240193.1, forward strand.
ACCTTCTTAACCCTACCTCAATAAACTGTATAGAAGGGTGTCTGACGCCCCCGTAAACTTGGCACTTGGGACTACCTGCTCATGGGGATTTTTTTTGGACAACCTCATGGGGATCGATCCCATCGCTTAACTCAATCAAGTCATCAAGTCATCAAAGCATGGCACGGCCCCTGGTCTCTTCAGGGACCATGGTGAAATTTCGAACTGCTACCGTAGTGTCAGTGTGCGGCTCTGGCGAAAAAAAAACACAAAATCCCTTTCATGATGCAAAACTTGATCGAGAAACAAACACCTGACTCCATAGAAGGTATTTTTTAGAAGACATTCCCTGAAACTTCGATTGTGCACCTGCCAGGGAGCACGCGCCATGTTCAAATTTTGCCAGAAATCCTCCAATCAACGATTTTTCCATTGCGAATATGTTAGAAATTTGTGTTTCTGCCGGAATTTTCTTGACCTATACCATCCATGTATGGCATATCTGCCTTCATTTGGTTTTTAATGGTAAACTATGGTGAATGGTATGGAAATGTAGGTAATTATCCCAGTCTCATGGATGGTATGGGTAAAATCTTTCATCCTTGCAGGTAAGCAAAACGAAAAGAAGGGCCCTTGCCGGGATCCTTATTTCATGGTTCATGATTACCCAGGTAATATATCCCACAGCATCCATGTCTGGTATACATCCCTACCATAAAATCAACCAATTTAGGTAAATAATAGTATATACACGGATGGTATAGGTATATGATTATATAATCCCACTACAATCCCCTTATTAAATACCCTAAACAACCAGGATGTTTGCTTTTTTCTAGTTGGTGGTTGAACCACCCATCCGAAAAAATTTCGTCAACTTGGATCATTTTCCACAGAAATCGGGGTGAAAATTCACACAATATATGAGTTGCCAACCACCTACTTGGAGGGCCATTCCATTGGATGTAAGTGGTAATATTTGAGTTGCCATCCATCACCCAGTTTTTCCTTTGGCTCAGGTGCAACGGAAGAACCCCCCTGGTTGCATGCCCAAGTCGCTACTCGGATTCTTGTGTGGTGCCAGACCAACCTGAGGTCTTTGGAAGCTCCAAGGCCGTCGTCAGAAAGGTTGGTACGAGGGTTGCGTTTCGAAACAAAGGTTTTGAGGTTTTTTTAGGGTATGTAGTAGGGTTCTAGGGTTTTAGCAGGTTTTAGCAGGTTTTAGGATGTTTCAGGGTTTTGCCAGGTTTTAGGATGTTTTGGCAGGTTTTAGGATGTTTTAGGGTTCAGGGTTTACAAACATAAAGTCAAAATAATAATTATTGTATGACAATATAAAATCTGGGCCCCTACCATCGGCATAAACTGAGTTATAACCCTTATAGATAGGGTTTCATTGGGGTTATGGCCCCCTATAAGTGGAGTTTTAAGTCATAACTACCATACTTATAACTGGTAGGGATCCACCTTGTAACAACTAACCCAAAGCTTCTTAGGCCATCTCGGGACGTCCTCACTTTTCCCTATTGGACATGAAAAACTGATTTCTTCCGAAACGAAGCCTAGCAGTCATCTTGGGGTCATCTTTTGGTAAAATGTCGCTGGTTTTCAGGCTGATTAACAAATAAAATAAACTGAATTTCAACAGGCGTCACTATATTACCACCTGAAACAAGGCACTATAAGGAGAAATCCCTCAGTATTTCCATAAGTTTGATCACCCGAAAATGAGTATCTCCATCGCCATGCTCCGTTTACCATGAACTACCATCTGCTTGACTTGCATAGAAATAAGCATTCTCGTTTTCTAATAGGAAAATAGATGTTCAAGTCCATTTTCCATTGCTATCAAGGTGGGCCCCATACCATCGTTATGAATGGAGTGAACTAACTCCATTTGTAGGGACTATAACCACCCCAGTTACCCATAACTCCATTTATAACTGGTAAGATCTGGATCCCGGGCCCACCTTGAGGTCTGCTTTCCCTGGAAACTACGCAGCTACACCGTTTCGCCCCAACACCCAACTTACAAAGCTCAGGAAACTCGTCGTTCTCATTCATCCAAGGCTTCCTAAGATCACAAGATGAAACCAAGGTGCCAATATGAAACCAACCAAAAAATTCACACCCTGGAAAATGAACGGCTGGAACCCCCAAAAAATGGAAGGTGTTGGAAGATGATCACATGATTTTTCACTTAAAGGTGATTTTTATACATTCCACCTTAAGGTTCATCAGTGGCTTCTTTCCAAGTCTGCAGCCCTGAAAATTTGCACGGGTTTTTTACCAAGTAATATGGATGTAAGTATATAATCCCTATGGATGCGTCCCCACCGAACGTCAGATGATGAGCGGTTGGGGTGTATAATCACCTCCGAAACGCAAGGTATTTTTTGTTCCATTAGAAACCAAAATCTCAGTTTCGGTGAGCCAGATCCCTATAGGGAATGATATCTAATGATAGTCAAAAAACACCTCTCCTTTGATCTTTTTTTGTTGGATCAAAAAAAATGCATTTCGTTCATGAACCACCAGCATTTGTATTGCTTGAAAAAAGGCTGGTCAGTATGGTTCTCTACATGGAATCCATTGGTCCTTGGGATTCACCATGAAAATCATCCCCATGGTCCATGGGTCCTGGGTCCTTTATGAGTCTAAAACTCTGCAAACCTACAGTCCTTTGGGGTCAAAAAATATTACTATAAATCTGTGACTGTAAATCTATACTATATTATATATATATCTGTACACAAGGAATATTCATCTGAAAATGACATAGGTTGTACCTCTCTCGACCTTTTCAACGGAATCATGAAGTACAGCAGTTGAGAACACGTGGATTTACCACCTTATGAGTATCTTATGAGCTACTGTTGATGGCTCAGAAATCCTGCGATCAACAGTTGAGGTTGGTAGTTCATCCCATGATTTACATTTTTTTTTGGTACATCCCAGGTGGTTGGCCTTGGGATTTGCAAAGCCATCAACAGTATGTCAGTGTTTCCTAAATGGTGGCATCATCCCAAACAAATTCATCATTTCGGAGGAGAACATCTGAAATGACAACCTTCCACTTTACCTAGAGCTCGGTGGCGTGGATGGTGTTTGCCCCTTGTTTTGAAGCAGTCAATTGCCTGTAGGTAGGTATTTCCGTACCAGAAGTAGGGTTATTCATTTAGTCGTCTTTTTTGTGCGATGGAAGCCTTCAAACTAATGTGCTTTCCAATCACAACTTATCATCAAGGGCTTCCAGGCAGTTATCCAAGCACCATGTACATAGGTTGAATGGGACAACGCAATCATCCAAGCAGCTAGCACTTAACATGCTTCAGCAAGGCTATCCTTACCAAGCATCCGTCCTCCGGGAGCTGCTTGATATCGAAGGCTTTCGATCACTTCCTCAGAATCTGCATCTCAAATACAGCCTTTCTGAGGTTCATTTTGGGTCCCTGGAACTGATTTATATCACCTTGTATACAGTTTTTGTTGTCCCAACTTGATCACAACTTTGACAAAGCAAGAAAAACTCCAAAATTTGGCATCCCGGGAAAAAATCAGGCATTTTCAATGGAACCTAACAACAAAAGAACAAGTACCCTGCAGGGAATCTTCAAAATACCATTTTGGGGGGGATATGTTAGTTCCCTGGAGGGTATCCAACGTAGCGCCAAAGCGTCAATCGTGCTTTCCAAATGCACGGTGCTCTTGGCATTTTTCACATTGGATTTCGCCGTTTTAAACTCTGCCAGCGCCTCCGTCATGGGTTCCGGCGGCTTTTTCCCAACCGGAACGGCCTCGGCCTCGGTGGTTAACACCCGGTGGATATATAGATTACCGTAATAGGGCACCGGGATGATTTCAGCTGGAGCCAAAAAAAGGCGATGATGTCGCGCAATGTCAGAGAAAAGAAGAGTCAGTTCCCCGGCGCATTTAAGGGAAGCTGTTGTTAAAAATCCCTTTGATAAGGCCCTATTTTTCTGAGGGGGAAAACGTGGCAATGGGGGGGTGGGGGTCCCTGGGATTCCAATGACATTTGGTTGAATATTAATCCGATTAGCGTCAGGTGATACGCTTGGAATTTTGCAGGAAATCGCCCGTAGCGCAAGTTGGTATGAATATTTCATCTAAGCAGGAAAGCCATCAAACAATTGCTTCCGGGATCTTACCCGGGTAAACCTTGCAGGTCCTGTTTTTAACAGCTAAAAGGTCGAACTGTTCAAAATTCATGTGAGCCACGCAAAAACCCTTACTACTTTCCATTATACTGGTTGTTTAATAGGGATCCTTACAATGGTTTACTATAATCCCCACATAACTGGGTAGTATAATCCCCAATATACACTAAACAACCAGGGTTTTATTCACTGCTCATGTAACAAATCTACTGGTTATCATGTCTCATGTATGTCATCTCATGGGGGGGTGCATTTTGTTGATTACAACAAATCCATACTCAACCCAAAAGACCTTTCAACGGCCCCACTTTTCATCCACTCTGCTGGTTTCCATCAAATCACCAGCGAAAATTCAGGTTTACTGATGAAATAACCTCCTGCGGGGCCATTTTTTGCGCCAAAGGGACAATTCAAACAACAGTTATTCAACCCGTCTGAAAAAACAAAAAAACTCGTCAAATTGGATCATTTCCCCGGAATGAAAATAAAAACCATGGTTGAAACCACCACCTACTTGGAGGGCCATCCCATTTAGTAAGTGGTTATTCACCACGCTTATCAAGTCCCCCAAGTTGCAAGAGTAGGGCAACCTTCCCCTTCAGCGTTTAAATGGGGCTTACTAACCACTTAGAAGTCCTGGGATGATCCTCATATGATACTCCACCTAATTGGTGTTTCATCTTGGTGATTGGACCCTGGAAAATTAGTTGATGAAAGGGGTGGGAAACCCATGAAACTTAACATAGATGATACGGTACCAAAAATGATGATTTGGAAAAGTATCTCCTTTCAAATATCATTTTTTTGGTATCTATGTTAAATTTCAGGGGGGGGTTCTATAACGGTTCTATAACGGTTCTCTCATCTCAAATAAGATGGCACTAATGAAAGTATAGGCGTGCCATCCAAAATGCGTCTACGACCAGATTTTGAGGTTTTTGGAAAGTGCGTACGTTGTCCTGCTCTTGACATGGCTAACTAGAACATGATTCGATGTATATATGCATGAATTTTGCATTTTTGACAGAAACATCCATAGATGGCACAATGCAATGGTATGTACTTGGCCACCAGCGACCCCCCAAAATGTTTGTGCCATCTATATTTCCTTTTTATCCTTTTTTTTGGGGGGGTAGTTTTCCAGTTGATTCCATGTGTTAGCATGGACCATGATTTGGTGGTAGCTTTTTTCTAGTCAGAATTCAATTTAAAAAAGTATTCAAAAATAGATTTTTCCAGCTTTTGGCACGATTTTGAAATGGTGGCAGCTTGTTTCCATTCACATTGTGTTTAAAAAATTATTAAAAAATTGATTTTTGAAGTTTTTGGCACGATGTTGATTTTGGTGGCAGCTTGTTCTATTCAAAATTAAATGAAAAAACTATTCAAAAATTGATTTTTTCCAGCTGTTGGCACGATCTTAGTTTTTGGTGGCAGTTTTTTCCATTCAAAATTCAATTCAGAAAGTATTCAAAAATTGATTTTTCCAGCTTTTGGCACGATCTTGGTTTTGGTGGCAGCTTTTTTCTAGTCAGAATTCATTAAAAAAGTATTTGAAAATTGTTTTTTCCAACTTTTGGCGCGATCTTGGTTTTGGTGGCAGCTTGTTTCAATTCAAATTCAATTAAAAAAAGTATTCAAAAATTGATTTCCTCAGCTTTTGGCGCGATCTTAGTTCTGGCGGCAGCTTTTTTCTATTTAACATTTAATTAAAAAAGTATTCAAAATTGCTTTCTCCGGCTTTTGTTCCCATGACGAC